>SNQN01005736.1:26085-42577 GCA_008642245.1 Bassia scoparia
AAAAAAATAATCAAAAAACAAAAAACCACAGCAGTGCCGAACATTGATTTACTTGAGGTGAGTTTAGAACTTGCTAGCGAGGAAATTCATGTGACAACATGGAGTGCTCATTTCAAACTTAATCAGTTTCAACGGATGAATCTAATTAATTTTGTTGCTTGATYAATGAATGCAGCCAAATTATTTTAAATTTTGTAACAACTTATTCAATTATCATCATAGTTCTTATACAAAAACCATCGTCAAACTCGTGATTTTTAAACTAATTCACATGTATTTGAAGTAGAGATTCTTCAAAAACATGGTCATTTGAGATCTAATTAAAGAGACATACATGAATGATGCAATGTTTGAATTAGTGTTATATCACATTTAATATGTAATTTGACAGATTTATTGAGAGTAAGACAAGAAAAGAGGTTGCGAAAAAGAACAAAAATCATTAAAAAGTCCTTATATAAATCCAATAAAACAGTAATAATTCAAATTTAGTGTATGAACCTTGTGAAGCAATGGTTACAACTTACAAACTTTATTGTTAATGAGAAAACCTTAACTTTTTTACTTGGTACTTCATTAGGAAAAATTAATCAATTGAGTACAATAATGTTATTAATATTATTTTTGTTTTTTTAAACGATTAATATTATTTTGTTGGTACTTACAAAATGAGGGAAATATAAAATTGGAAGTAATAATAATGTAATATAACGTGTTTCCTAAAAATTTTACTTTCATAATTTGTTTTTATCTTGTGCACACAATACATCATTATAATCATCTTTGGAGTGATTTTAATAAATCACACTTAGTTGTAAGGCCAAAATGGTTACTTTTAGATATTTTTTTCTATAGCGCAACAAGGGTCATGTATGTCATTTTTCAATTTAAATTCAGTAACATTACAAACAAGTTGTACAATTGTAATTTCCGACTTTTAAGAAAAAAGTAATGTTCTGGTTTCAATTTTTTTCTTTCCTACTCAAATAAAAGTGCATAAGTGATCCAAGTTTTTTTTCATAAATAAATAAATAAAGTACTAGTATTTGATTTTTCACGTTCATTATAGACAATTATTTACAAATCAGAGTATCATTAGTATGATTACTTACCTTTTTATATACGGAATACTTGTATATTAAACAAGACATTGTCAGTGTGTTGTCTCGAATTACATGGAAGATGCTTTAAAGGATATACAAAAAAGTTCGTATATCTACTAAATATACTAGAAATGYCTCATTTTAGAATGCACGAGAATGAACATTAAGAAATTCATTGTTAGCGGTTAGTATCATAGTATGAAWTTTTTTWAAAAATAAAAATAAAAATTGTAGTATCCTAACTAATGATAAATACTTTTATAACATTTCATAAAAAATTACATAACTAATGATAAATACTTTTAGAGCATATTTTACCTTTAAAAAAAATAGAGCTAATAAGTTCAGTTAAATTAGAAAATTTTAGCAATTTTTTTCAAAGAAAAAAAAAGACAATGTTTCAATCATTTCTGGACAAGAAGTTTCATCTACTACTACAGATAAGGTATAATCGATTTTAGTCCCTTAGACGAATAAAACAAATTTATGTTAGATGATTGAAAAATAGATCGATAAAGTTACACTAAAACTATTAATAGTTATCTGAAATCTGTCATTACAAGTTAATTATTTTAGAACCATTTCAAGTTACTTTCATTTCATCTTACTATTTTCTATTTCTCTTTACTATGTAATGTATCATTAATATTAAAATTATACTTACATGATATGAAACACAATTTTGCAATAACATATTTTATGTAATACAAATCATTACTAGTTAAAAGTTACTTAATTTTTTTGGGTAATTAAACATTTTTTTGTGTTACTTTAATTAATGAAATACATAATTTAAGTACTTTATATATGTTTTTGAGTAAATTTACCATTTTATTAATTTAAATTAGTAATGATTAAAGTTTACTATAAATGGTTAAAATTATCTTATACTAGGTCGTTTTTATTATGTTAATAATCGCTTTATACAATACTTTATCTAGGTCTATAAGGTCTATCTACTGTAGTTTAATGAGTGACATTGGATATTTGGATGCAATTAATTAGTTTCGTCGTCAAATAAAAATTAGATAAATTTTATTGATGAGGGGTAAATAATGGAATGTAATTTAGTATGTAAATAATCAAATGACATTCAATAACGAGTGTGAAATCAAATTATTGGAAGTTTTTCGAGTCTCCGTATATAAAATCTATAGATCGATTTCATAATAATAACTACAATCTTAATATTACCATTAGATTTTAATACTCACTCGTATCTAGAGCTCCTAATTTGCGCGTTTTGTAATTTAATTGCAATGTGAATAATAATTATTTCCGCTTTCATTATTAGACATACAACCAATAGTAGTTAAAATATTTTCAGTATTGGTTTTTAATGATAATGTGTAGTTAAAAAGACTCGTGCATGCAATCCGTACGTATCTAATATTGCATTATTTTTTACATAATGCAGACAATCTTTCTAAATTTGATAATACCTGTTCATTATTACTCTATGTATTTAGTAATCTTATTACTAGCCAAGCTCTCAATCATTTTTTTTCTCTTATGAGTTGGTATGATCACAAGTACCTTAATTATTACTTCAAATTTGGAGTAGATAATTTTAAATGTAATTTTCCAAAATACAAACCGTAACTACTAGTTAAAGTATCTAGAGGCGATATTCATATTCAATAGTAATACTCAATACTTATGCGATAGATAATGTTCCTTTGAACTTTTTATGTACTTTATTTCAATTTAATTCAGGTGCGATTTAGTCCAATAATAGAGCTTTGAATCAAATCTATTTTGCATATTGCCTTAAGTCCTTAATTCAATGCATGAGAAAAATAAAACTACATTAGGGTGTTATTCCCTTGATTTTGATGGACTACACGCCTTAAGTCTTTATTTCTTTTTGAATTTTTTAATGAAATTATATCTCTCTCCCAATAAATAAATTAAAACTATATAATTACTTAGAACTTTTTATTATTAGGGAACTAGACTTATATTTCGTATTAGTAACTAAGTAGTTATTTTAATTTAAAAATAGTATTGTGAAAGCTTGCTTAATTTTAAATTTCTAAAATTCGAAACTATTTTTTGTCAAACTTATATTTATCGAGCCTAAAACTATTAAACTAATTCTTAGTACTCGTACAACAATAAAAATTTATTTTTTGAATTAAAATGATTTAATATACTCGTATTCAAAGTACTTCATAATATGAATTAGTGTTGATCTATTGCATTTATATTATTGTAATCGGGCAAAGTTATTAATTTAAACAATTATATTGTACATGGTTTATAGAATTTATATGTCGATTCAAGACAAGTTATCTTCACTTCTTTACAAATTTTTTTTTTTAAAAAAAATAAGTTTTAGAGTTAATCAGTTCAATTAAATTAAATAAAGATTCAATCATTTCCGACGAATAAATTTCAACTACCAAGTACTATAGATATGGTATAATCGGTTTTTGTCACTTAGAATAGCTAGGTCTAATCTAGTTTAATGAGTGGCAATTGGATATTTGGATGCAATTAATTAGTTTCGTCGTCAAATAGAAAAAAAAWTTCAGATAAATATTATTGAGCGGGTGATTAAAATGAACCTAATTTAGTAAACAAATTAAATGATCGATATTAAATTAAACGAGTGTGAAATCCTAATATTGGAAGTCTTCTTTTGAGTCTATATAAAATCTATAGATCGATTTCATAATAATAAATTACACTATTAGTATTAAAACCATTAGATCTTATAAGTCACACTCGTATCTAGCTAGAGCTCCATAAGTTGCGCGTTATTGTGAATTTAATTGCAATGTGACAAATAATTATATTCCCGACTTTCATTATTAGACAATATCAGTCACGTAGTTAAAAGATTTTTCCCGTACATGATAATACCACAATTTTATAACGGTATGAGTAGTTAAAAAAAGACTCGTGCATGCAAAGCGTACGTACTCTAAATATTGCATTTTTTAACGTAATTACAGACAATCTTTCGATAAWACATGTTCATCATTACTCTCTGTATATAWCTTACTAACGACGAGCTCACGATCACTATTTTTCCTCTTACGAGTTGGCCAAATGCAACAAGTAAACCTAATTATTTCCTCCTTTTTCAAAAAATTACAACAAATTACTCCATAGTATTTTATGTGATATATAAATGTATTTTGTTGTTGGATTTTTGTAAAATAAAAAAAAGTAAAATAAGTGCAAAATTAATTAATATGGAATGGAAGGGGCACAACCTAGCAAAAGTGGAAGTGAGCTAGGCCTAGGGAATTAGAAAATTAGACCTAAAGCCCACACCCCTTTATAAAGGACCACCTCGATCTCATTTCTCTCAACCAAATCTAAACCTCGAAATACCATCTCCCCTCCCACAAAAAACACTAACAAAACATTAGGAACTCTCCACTCAAATTCTTCCATTATTAACATGAAGACAATGACCATTTTACCCTTTATCATTGTTCTCCTCCTTATTCCTTCCAATGCATACATTCGAACTATTCATGACCTTCTTAGAAGTCGTGGCCTTCCTAGAGGGATCTTCCCATCAAACATCAAGGACTTTACACTTGATGACAATGATATATTGGAGGTCTTTTATGACGAGCCATGTGAGGCGATGTATGAGACGTTGATTCGATTCGATACCGTCGTAAGGGCTAACCTTAGCTTTGGTGGGCTCATTGGTGTTGAGGGAATTATTCAAGAGGAGCTCTTCCTTTGGCTCCCAGTCAAGGACATAATTGTCGAAGATCCAAAATCTGGTCTCATTTTGTTCGACATTGGTGTTGCAAAAAAACAACTATCTTTCTCTATTTTTGACCAGCTTACTGTTTGCCGTCCCAGTAATCCCTCTAACTCTCATTTTATTAATTTATTTTTGCATTTATTTGTCTATATTTAGACCTTTTTTCTATAATTTGTAGTAGATTTATTTATATTTTTTAATACATGATAATTATATTAATTAAAAAGTGTATGTTCAATAAGATTTATTGAAAAAATGTGTTTATTAATAATTTGTTAAGACAACTTTCTTCTCATTGCTTCTAAAATCTTAGCAATCCTTTTCTTCTCCTTTTTTTAAAAAAAACTTTTTAAAGCTCTGATACCATGAAAGAAAGTGATTCCGTGAGAATATTATTGTTTGGTGTTATAGTATACATAAAAGGTATGAAAAATAATTATTGACTAATAATAAAGAAGGTGGTTATATACACAATAATTAATATTAACAAAAGATACTCTAGGATTATTATCATAGATACATATTCCACCAAACTACCCAAAAAGAGAAAAGGAAATATTCATTTATTTACAACAAATGATGGATTAATAATTGACGTAGACATACTACTCTKGTAATTCTAAATTTAATTCATTATTTGTTTTATTTTATACAATGTGTGCATATTGTTTTACTCCCTCTGTCCACTAAATTCATGCTACAAGGAAAATCAACATTATTCATAAGTAGCTAGTGAGAATCTTCTAAATTTTTGTCAACATATAAGAATGAATATAGTCAAGTGGGATATTGTTAGAATCGTATTAACAAGTAGTTTATGAAAATTCAATTTTTATAATTTTTACTTATGTACAATTAAATATATTTGACTTGTAAATTGCGTATTGACAAACGTGTAAAGTAGAAGTGACATGAATTTAGTAGAACCGTGGAACAATGAGGTAGTATATCATTTTATAACATACTATTATTACAATATATATTTTAATAAGGTAGGATACTATTATTTTCCTTACCTTTTCCACTTTCTTTTGCTATTCTCCAATTTATACTTTATTTCTCTAATCTATTTTTGTTTTAAACTTCACTCATATTATAATTACAAATTGCTTACAAATAAAAAAGTTTTATTAATTAATATTTAATAATAATTATAGATATAAAAATTATTAATCAAAAAACCATTGACAGCCAATAAGAAATGTAATTTATTTCCTAATARAAAAATATCCCACAATAATTACTTTTGGAACCTTATTAGCTTGCAAATGGTTGGTTTCCTTATTATGTTGATATTGTCTCCCATTGGCTAATTATATATCAGTTTTAAATATGAGTTGTAAAACTAGAAAAATAACGTTAGCCACCTTTTCAAGTGATTTCAAGTTGAGTAGTAGGTTGACACATCAACTTTATGTGATTTAAAGTTGAAGTAGTAATTTTAATTTTTTTTTGTAAAAGACTAGAAGGAATTAATGTTTTTTTGGCATTTTTTTGTTACTATTTTTAATATTTGGACAAGTAATGTTATATTATTTCAATTTTTTTGCACCTTAATTTATTGATTTAGAATTTCTACGTTTTTTTTAACCACCATGAAGCTGTTTAAAAGAATTCTAACACATGTATAATTATGACACACAGTTACAGGTTATTTCTACAAATGTTTGGAAGGAGGGAAAGGAGGCAGTGGTCAAGCTCGGATATAATTTCTCAAAATAAAAAAAAAAAATACTCGTACTTAATTGAAGATCATTCCTTGTATTCTCTTAGTTTTGTTTTCGTCCTTCCCAACAAATTGAAAAATAAAATTATTTTCGTTTTGAGGGAAGAAATTTGGACATACAAACGAAAGATAGAAGAAACATGAAATGAAATGCTTTAGAATAAATATAAAGCATTGCAAGGAATCGAAATTTCTATTTTATTGTGGCTCAAAAATGCTCTATTTTTCTTTGGTAATATGAATTATGCATATAGACAAATTACGGAGATACAAAAGAAATATAGTTGTTTAGTTTTATATGTGCCTTAATATCTTCTTATATGTTTGATTAATGACTTAAAAGATCAAAAGGGTTGTTATAAAATTTTTGAGACTATTTTTGCATATGAGGTGTATAATTATGTTCCCTTATTTTTTGCTCAACACGAAACTTGTGAAAACATCTTTACTTGCTTAGAAAATCACTAAAATGTGTTCAACTTATTTCAATTTGAACTATGTTTGAATATACTTACGATATTCTAAAACAAAATATGACAATGGTAAGAGAGAGAAGATGGAAAAATATAGGGGTTCATGGCCAATGGAATATAATCAAACATCATATGCCCATAATTGTTTCATTGATGTCTTTAATATAGGTTCATGTTGCAAAATTATTTTTATGATTGTAATTTGAAATATCAACATTTTTTTTTTTATATCGAGTATATCACTAATTTTTAAAAATTGAATTGTATGCATAAACTATAAAAAATTTATTAACTAAAATCCTATTATGTTGAATTGAAGCACAACAATTAATTAAGTAATGTTATGTTGTTGTATGGATGAATCTATTTTACCTTGTGATGATTATATATTAACCATAAAATTGGAGTGCACAATTTCCGGTCCAAATCATATTTTGGACCGGAGGATGGATCTAATCGGACCGTCTCTCCTTAAATTTTAGTTTTTCGGTTTTCGATTCGACGTTGGCTAACTCAGAATTTTTGATCCTGATCGGAAATTCGGTTTAACTTAAATACATATTCAAAATTCAAGAGTATGTTATTATTCTTGTTGTGAATTGTAATTTTCAATCTTGTTGTTGTTGTGTTGAATTTGAGATTTTAAGAGTAATGGAATGTAATATGTGGCCGAACACAGGTTTCAAGTGTATGTATTTTTTGTTAAATTTAGAAAAAAATCAATTTTTAATCAAAACAGGTCCATAGGTCCAAATCGGACCGGACCTGAAAAAATCAGGTCCAAATCAGACCGAACCGATTTTTGTAGTCTGATTTCTGATCACATTTTTAAGGGTTTCGGTCTCCGATCCGGACAATCTTGGACGGTGTACACTCCTACTAATCATCCCCGAGAGCATGGTTTTTTTCATTTTTCTGTTATGTCAATGTGAGTATGTGACATTATATGCGATAATAAATAAAATCATGAAATTTATTGATACCATCGTATTTATTTGCAACAAACCGAATTTGGATAAAACTAATCTCCTAGCGTTGATGTGAAATACAYATGACTAATATTTCAATGGTCTTCTAATTGAACGAACATTTAAGAATTTTTAGTACAACGCCATCACTAGAGGCGTTTGATAAGCTTGTCTCCCTTGAATTTCTAATTTCCTAGTTACTTTCAATTACGAGGAGCTTTCTATATCAAAATTCGATATTTATTCACGCTATATTTTATCATATGAATCGAAATCAATACAATAAGTCAATACCTCATCGACCGATATTTATTCACGCTATATTTTATCATATGAATCGAAATCAATACAATAAGTCAATACCTCATCGACAATCCGTATCACTATTAATACTCTTGAGTGTAGTCTTGACACTTGATTAGGGAGATTTGACATGGTGGCATTGATAATGACACTAAATTGGGCCTTAATGATTTACGTGCAACCAATCCAGCAACTGCATGGGCTTATGGGCCCATTGTTGATAGCGACCACCAATGCCTCACTATTCAATTGCACTTGTCTTTGCTTTATCTATTTGTCCCTTGGAATTTATGAGAAAATGTTTACTTCATTCTCAAGATTTATCCTCCGTAGTTAGTTTATCCGTTTTTAAAAGATTCAACAAATGAGAATAAGATATAGCTCAAATGGTTAAAAATTTCATTTATATTTTAGTATGGTAATAAAAACGGAGGACCTATATACAATTTGTACACAAGTCACAAGTTCGATCCCCCCATCCCTATTTAAAAGCTTAGTTCGCTCATATCATTCTCATCAATCTACTAAGTTAGAGTATCATCAACCTAATATAATCCGATAAATTAAAACAGTAAAGAAAATACTCACTTTTTTATCCGATAAATTAAAACAGTAAAGAAAATACTCACTTTTTTTTAAGGAAAGAATGAGAATCATATCAAGTCGTGTTGAACCAAAATACAAAAGCGTTCTAGAAAGGGATCGAGTCAATTGCGCTCACACCCGACCTCTACGTACTCTCGAGCAATAAAATGAGCCAAACAATTCCCACACACCCCTTGTTTATATGACAAGAAAAGAAACAAGAATACTCCGCAATTAATTGAGCCGGCCTAATCAAATTTATTTATTTATTTATGTTTAATTTGTGTAAGTAGTTCACAATCATTGAGTAACCACTAACCACAAATTTGGAATGTCCCTTCCCTAATATCTCATGGGCCGTGCTAATTAAGTTCATGCATTGATTAAGTTTGGTACACTCCATTATTTAGAATTCTACCTCATACTTTTGTAACCACTAACAAGAATCGATTTGAACCTTATACTTTTATTTGTAATTTTAATTAATTGATTGATTAATTATTAATTAATTAAATGTTTAATTCTTATGCATGTGCATTTGTCCTTGTGTCCCAAAACCCCACTTGGACATCATTTTACAAGATTCTAAATCCATTGGATCCTTTCATTTTTTTTTGCTATAAGTATTTGACGATTTTTTCCCATCTATGTTAGGAATACGAGGTAAATACTAAATACTAATGAACTAATTGATGGTTAAGACTTAAGAGGACGTACGTATCCGCTCATTTTATAAAGGGTCATAATTGATGGTAWTGAACTAATGATAATGAAATTATACGCGTTTTGCATTCAATTGAATCTCAGCAGAGATCTTATTTCAGAAATTGTGCACTGAGAGGTGAGAAAAATATCCCAGCGAATCCCTAATCAATGCCATAAAAAGTGGTATAAGTGGTATGCTCTACCACTAAGCTGTAACCAATAGCTTCTACATTCATAAGAACCCTATATCAAGAAATAATTGTGAATTGCACGAAAGAAGTTGCAATGAACTTGTCAAAAACACAAACACAATACAATATATAATATTATAATTCTACTAATTACACACTTAATTAACATGTGCTAACAATAATTCCTAGTATTATATATGAATGATTACATATAATCATATACACTCTAAAACTATCTTTGAACATTCACATGATAGGAATGATTACATGAAAATCATATGATTCCGATAATGGAACACAAGCTACATACAAAATCCTAGACTAATCGTATATACTTTATACTACTATTCCATGTAACATCCAAGCATTTCCAAAGGAAAAGATTCAAAATAGTGGAACATGTAACAGATCTAGCTGGCTATCACGTACTCCTTCCGTTCCACTAACTTCTAAATCCATCACAGGCCAAAACTGAAAGTAACAGAGAATTAGTGAAACAGAGGGGACTCGAGAAGATATATGCATTATATATCCAAAACTTATCTTAACTCATCAGAACTTTATCATCAGTAATATTATTGCTATTATTCTCCGAGTGACGCAAATATAACAAAAAAATGGCCCCCCGCACAAGAGCGAAGCGAAACCTCCAAGGATAACATCGCCACCAGTAGGCATACCACCTATGTCTAGTAGACCAACCTTATGTGCTGCTGATCATCTGTGTTTGAACCTCCCGGACTCGGAGCCATTGAAGGCGGTTCCAGGTTTCGACACTATTTGCACAAGCTGCATCTTGACACTGCCAAAATGCTTGAAATCTGAAGCAAGATCATCAAGAAACAAGCACAATTCTTGCCATTTTTGTTGGGGATGAATATAGTATTAAGGGTTTATATTAGTTCCTTAATTTTGGGAGAATTTTGATATGAGAGAACAAGTAGATGTGTATATATAATACATGCACTCCTTTATATAAAGAGTCAAAGATGGTCCTAGATTTGGAGTATTATGAGGTGGGTGGTTTGTTTAGTACATTGTGTATTAAATAAGGTTGGTATAAATGTGCTATTATTGGCCCAAAATGCTGTTTTTGAAGTTGTAGAACACAACAGCAAAAGTACTTTCTGTCATGAAAAAAATAAAAATAAAGCATTAATAATACTCAATCACTATTGAAAAGATGGGTAAGATTGATCCTGTTTGC
This sequence comes from Bassia scoparia, assembly GCA_008642245.1. Lineage (NCBI taxonomy): Eukaryota > Viridiplantae > Streptophyta > Magnoliopsida > Caryophyllales > Amaranthaceae > Bassia > Bassia scoparia. The sequence goes on from SNQN01005736.1 coordinate 37,083, forward strand.
TAAGAAAATTTGTCAATTTGCTGAGTGAGATTTGATGAGACAGTGTTCTTCTATATGATGGACATACATTGTACTAGTGATTGAATGGTGACCAATTCATTGTGAAAATTTGTGAGCTTGAACAAATTAAAGGTGAAGCTAGCAATGGTTGTAGAGTTGAGCATGCATGAGTTCAACCGGTTAGCTGACAAGACACGAGTTGAGCCTGACCTAACACGAATTTGTCGCTACTAGCGTGAACATAACCCATTGCATGCCAATGCCGCATCTCCACTTGCATTGGTTGCCAAGAAGGCTCAAACTTTCACTTTTTAAGGCTTCCAGTGGCGGTATGACCTTTTAGACTTATGAAGTTTCGTCCCTGCCATGAAAAGTAAAAAGCCTTTGAAAACTATTGTTCAAATAACTTGTCTCTTAAATGTAAGTCTCATGTGAGTTCTCTACCATTTAATTTGTAATTAATTCGAACTTCCTCTGTCATTAAAAACAATAAATAAATTTTAAATATTATTTGTGAGGTATTCATTCGCACTTTTTTCAACAAGAAGTCACATAACAAGCAATGCACCCCTCGGACAATACATTAAAAAAATCTTAAAACTCAGTCAGTCGACACTAACATGCTATGGTGAGACTGTGAGACCACCTTTAATTAACTTTTGGGTAATTAATTAGTGGAAAGATTAATGCAGTTGTAAAACAGACAGTTGATTAATAAGCTAAGTAATGACCCCAGAAAAGTAGTTGCAGTAGAAGCTAAAAAAACTCAACTTTCAGCACCAAAAGTGGATGAAAGAAGGTTGGTGAAAGCATCAAATACAATCTTATAATAAGTAGTATGGAATGAATACACCATCAAGAGTTCGCTCAAATGGTAAGTACACTTGATATCACTTAAGGAAAGTATCCGAGTTCGCAGCTCGCCGTATGCAGAACTCTTGTTGGGAATTCACCACCATAAGCTAGGTGTGCTACCGGATCGAACCGGACGTAGTCGGCGCTAAGCTCCGAAAAAAGTATGGAATGAAATAGTGAGTCTGTTGTGTATAAGCCAAAGTTGTGAGATTCTCAATACGCGGTTTGAAAGATATGCACCAATCTAAGACTCAACTCAAGCCAACTCAAGTCTCACTCCATTACATTGCATTATATATGCCAACTGTTCCAAATGTATGTTATAACACGGTTTCAGAATGTGTCGTTTTCTAAGCCATGAAAATTTCTCATCACTACTTCATTATAATATGGAAGTACTATGTGTCTATATCATGAGTACTGGACACATGCATAAGATCAATTGCTAAGAGGAGTTATGTAATGTCTAATCCAACTCGAATTTGGATTAAATAATTTTTTTCTCTGAAAACATTTTTATAAGGAGGAATTTGTAGCAAAATATTTTTTTAGTTTAATTATTTAAAATTATCTTTTGTAATTACGTTAGTTGTTGATCACTATCTTTATGATTGAATTCCGGCGTTGATCTCGTGCAAAACCCATTCCCCCCTCCTTCCCTCATTTTTACCCTTTATACCCCAATAAAATCCCATAGGATCAATTTATGTTTTCAAGGGAAATTGTGAATTGAGTTTTTCGAGGTGAAAGGGTGTGACATAGAGGGATTTTAAGGTGAAATGGAGGTAAACATATAATCGGGGAAAAAATGAAAATAAAAAGAGTTTACACCGAATGAACACTGAATTTCACTTACAAAGGGTGGTCAACAACTCAAGTATTAAAAAAAAATGATTGCTGACAGACTTAGAAAAGAAGGTTTTGACAAACTGCTAATTAATAATACTACGTACGACTATGAGTGATGCTTTTTCTGGCTGTTGTTGCTCACTTGTAAGTTGTAAACCAATAATCTGATAAATTAAATAAATATTCAATTAGCAGCATTCTTCATGTTGAAAGTGGAGATGAATTTGTCCCTCATTCCAAATTCTTAGTAGCTGTGAAAAATTTAGTTGCTCATTATTATTTGGTCAAAAATTAAAAATAAATTATTATTTGGTCGTTTTATTTTTAATTTAATTTATTTTGGAGTGGTATGCGAAGCAATTGACATTTGACAAACAATTTAATGTGGATGAATTTTCTTTTCTTTCTTTTCTCATTAATGTTGTTTGTAAAATAGGTATATTGGTCATTGTCCAGAGATTTCATTTTTTGTTTTTTTAGTTATTTTTGAAAAAATTTGTTACAAAACTGAGTCACAAATAGTAGTTTTCATGTTCTAACTTCTTACTCTTACTTTCTTATACAAGTAATATACTGTACTTCATCTGTTTCGATTTAGTGGTTACATTTGTGGTTTGTGCAGACTCCTAGCTAGGTAAATTTTGGGGAAGAAAGAGATAAAAGAAAAAAATGAGGGCTCATGTGAGAGAAGAGATATAAATATATGTGTTTTACTACTAAGAAAGTGTAAGTGTGTAACTAGTAAATTGAAACATTGTTAATAGAAAGCGTACTGTAATTCAAAATAGATGAAGTATTGTGATTTTCATAAGCAGGATTGAATTGAAATTATGGTATAATAATTGTATCATATATTCATGTGATGTACCTTGAGGATTAAAAATCGAGAGATATTGATCAAGTATAAGGTGTGTCCTTATATGAACTTACTTTAACTATTAAAATTAATCTGAACTTATTAATACTCATTTGAACTTATTTTGTAAGAAAAAAGAACATACATAACTTTAGGCCATGTCTTGTCAGTTTATTCAACAAGTTTCATTAGAAATAAGTTCAGTTTATTAGAAATATTAAGTTCAGTTTAACAAATTTAGTTGACGAGAACAGAACCTTAGTTTAAGTATTTAAATATGAGTTCTTGCTAGAATAAAACAATCACTTTTGATGTTTCTTGGTTATCTTATATGTAGCCGTTAGAGCTATGTTTAAGAATTTAATACATTACTTAACGTAGCAATATTGAAAAATTAGTTACAACCACACTTCAAATTGATGTACTCCCTTCGTTCTTTAATGTTCATGCTACAAGGAATTTGGCACTTCCACAAAGTTTGATAATCTTCTAAATTGTTGTTGATGTATAAGAAAAAATATGTCAAGTTGGATCTTGTTTGATTCGTCTTAATGAATACTTATTTAATATCTATTTTTTTTTATATTTTACTAATTATAAATTCAAGATATTAATTTATAAATTGTAGTGTTGGCACGTGTAAAGGAGAAGTGACAGGAATATTATGAACAGAGGGAGTAGTTATATGTAAGAGTACTCTTTTCAAAATGATCCATATATGTGGAGAGTTGTATATAACTCTTGGTTAAAAAAAAGAGATATTGAGCTGAAACTCATGCATATCAGAATTCTATAGTTCTTTTTGGAGATAACCAGTGAGCGGATTATATTGTATTGTTATGTGTTAGGAATATACAATAAGATAGATACGGAAAATATAAAACCATTATATGTTCCTTATCTATCTTATCATACATTCCTAACATCATCATCATCATGTATATGTTACGAGTAGCATAGGTTCACTACTTCACTATGCGCTGAGGATAATTTTGGTTTTGAGCAAGAAGCATTAGCCCTTCTTGATCATCATAATGATGGTGTAGACATGTAATGATGTACTGGTTTTGTTAAAGTTTTTGGAGATGGTTGTCGGTTCGGTTTGGAGCAACTCAATCCATAGATCAACTTGGCACTCAACGCACGAGCTGAGCATCGGCCAACAGAGTCTATTGTACCACGCCAACGGGTCGTGGGCCGACCTGTGGACAACATTTTTAAAAAACACTAATAACCATATTACTCCTAAATGAATTCCCTCTCTTCCTAACGCTTAACAATTATTTGGCGCTCTTAACTTTTCTTTTTTTTTTGGAAAATAGAAGGTTAACATGAGAATTTTGGTAGTAAAACCAAATACATACATAATTAATGATCAATTAATCTCAACTTTAATAAAACTAAGATCATTAATAAAGATAACTGCTAGACAATTGTTCCTCTTTTACATCGTTGCTTCTTCATACAACTTTTCGCGAGGGATTTCTATCATCTGCAATAGTTTGAAGTAGTCTTGCTTCGATTCCTTTAAACGTACTGGAACTACAAAAATTGTTGTGATGAAGTGAGACTTAAATTTGAATTCCTTGTCTCTTCCTCAAACCTACTTCTATGTCTTAATACTTGTGTCTGATCGTTAGGCTAGAATAATTCGATAGAAAATGACGTTCTTCGTTCCTCTATATAGTTTTACTCTTTGAGTAGTAACACAATACGCATCTAAGGCCTTGTTTGAGAAATTGGTTGTTGCTGTGGTGTGTTAGCGGTTTTTCTCTGGCTGGTCTTGCTGACTGTTTTTATTTCGGCTGGATTCTTGGCTGTTTGACTGTAAAATTGTTTTGGAAATTTGGATTGTTGTTGTTGCTCACTACATTGTTAAAATGGACTTAAATGACCTTTTAGCTTTTTTTTAATGATTTATATGTTTAGTTGGATAATAAACTAAGGGTAAATTAGTAATTAAATAAGTTCACAAATAACATTGTCATATGTTAGTATTAATTTTCTCTCTTTACACAACGAGAGCATCTCTTCCTCTTTCCGGGTATCACATTCCACCAGCGTTGTGGCCTGCTCCAACCCCCTTGGTGGCCCAACTAACCAGTTAGTTAATGTCTGTTTTGCATAAATTTACTGTAAATATCATACCCCTTTTTTCTCCCTTTGGTTTTTTTTTTCTTTTTTCTGTGTTAGTATTTTTCTAGTGTCAGTCCTTTTCATTTGCCTGTTTTGTCTTTCTAGTTCTTGCCTTTGTCTACTCTCAGTTATGATCCCTCCTCCCCGCCCTTTTTTTTTTAATTGTCATTGCTCCTTCTTCTTCTCCACGTACTATACTTATTGCTTTTTATTTTATAGCGTTTATGCCTTTATTTTTTCTTGCCGTTTATTTCCTATAGCTCTTCGTTTCCCCACTAGCCTCGATCCTTTCCCTTTCTCTATTTTTTTTTTCTCCCTTTATGGCCCCTTTATCCTCTTCTGACCTCTCGCCCAGTTTCGCGTCTTGTCTAGCCTTCTACACTTTCCCTATCACTCTATTTTTTACATCCTTTCCACCCTTTATTACTTTATTTTTTTCTTTCCCTTTTCTTGTCTTTTCATTCCCCATTCACCTTTTTCTATATTGCCTTTTCCTTTGTTAATCTGCTCCGTTGTTAGCCTACGATATCTCTTTTGATCACTTTTAATTTTGATTAACTTAGTTAGGTGTTAGCTCAAACCCTAACCCTTTTATCCTTTTCATGGTCGTTACTCTTCTTCTATATCCCTACGCACTTGCTCTTCCTTACTGTCAGCATCCCAACTCAACCTTCCTCTCTTTCCAGTCTTCTCTAGACTCCTTATACACCTATGAATCCAGCCACCAACAATGTAGACACCCTAGGGCTGGACCCATCCGCAATAAAACTTTTCTATAATAATGAGATCGTGATGTTTG
>SNQN01005737.1:13639-42569 GCA_008642245.1 Bassia scoparia
AAAGCTGTGGGAGATCCTGAAATAATAAAGCAAATTTCTAAGTATAGAGAGTTTTCATGCCAAAGTGAAGACTGTCATTGCCTGCTGCAAAAGCTGCACTTCAGAGCTCCTACACTTCTCCTTCGCCAAAAACCAAGGAAGATGGAATAAGCCCCTGGCCCACTAGAGCCCTACACTTCTCGTTCGCAAAAGCCAAGGGAAAGAGCAAAGCTCGCCACTTTAGAAGCGCCTACACTTCCCTTCTCCAAAGCTAAGGAAAACTGCAAGCTCACTAAAGCTACCTACATTTCCACCCTTCCACACAAGTTGAGTTCCACATGGAAGATGCCCGAAGCTGCTCATCTTCAGAGCTTAACAAACTTCTCCTACGCCAAATGCCAAGGGAAGATCGAATCTGCACTTAGAGCGACATACTTTCTTCCTAAATGGCCAAGAGAGATGCATTCAAAAATTCTTGCAACAAAACCAGAGCAAGCATTGTAGTGTAAGTTTGCAAGAACCCATGATGAAGTTTCTGAAGCCTTTGCACAACGATTGCAAGAAAAAGTTCTGCGATACGAAAATTAGAGCAAGCTATGTAGTGTACGTTTGCTACAAACATCAGTTAAAGGTGAGACTTCTCATTCAACATTAAGAAAGAAAAGCTTTGACGATGACATAAACTAGAGTCAAGCTCAGTGTATTAGTTCAAAACACGCGAAGTAGTGAAGACCCAGGCTCATCCTGATTAGAGACATGCGAACAGACAATAAACATAAAGCTCTGTTCAGGTGTAACTTCAGATCACCTATCAGCAAAACGCCGAGTATTAAACTTTCCAAGGATAAAACTGCGAACGGATCCAGAGTAAAATCTAGAAGGTATCAATCTACGCAGTCTACCTTAATGATCTGTAAGTAGAAATCATAATGAAGGAAGAGCTCACCGTACGTCGCGTTTTCTTCTTCAAGATGTATCTCCTTCATAGCGAGAGCGTCGTATTCGTCTGCATGCATCTCCTCTCTTAAGATCTGCAAACGGTTGATGTACAACTGCGAAGGGATGAAGATACAAAATAGAGCCAAAAGAAGACATATGAAATTAAAAGTAAAGAAAGCTACCTTTGCGGCCCTAGTGCCATCGGTAGGGGAAAAGCCATTAAAAAGTCCTCGACGAAGAACTACGTAAAAGGGAGTCAATACTTGGATGAATCTAGTAGTGCCATCGTAAGGACCAGCCGAGCTTGGCGGTGAAGTATTTTAATTTGTTTCTTTGTCGCTTCAAAAGGGTACCAGTTCGTGGAGACCTAACGAATTTCGGGTCTGCCAGGCAATAATAATTTTGCAGTGTCCTCATCGACTGCAAACGAATAAAAAGTCAGTCTTCCAAACATTAAACTTGTTGTTTGTCGAAGGCTTGTCATGTACTTTCGCGGTTAGCAAGTTGGTACAGCCATATAAGCACTTATTCTTTTCGCTCAGAAGTATGCATCGAACAAAAACGCAACAGATGGGGAATTACCCTCTCACCTTGCAAGTTGCAAAGTACCCCAAAACATGCACCAGAGTGGGGCCAATTGTGAAATGCCTATTCCATAGGCTAAAGTATAAAAAAAATAAATTTCCTAATTGGGAGTCTAAGTCCAAGGTCAATCACATCCCTTATATAGGGCGAAGTGTCCTCTAAGCATTGATTATCGGTCCCCCTTCTTAGAATACAAGCCCAGCCTAGGCCCCTTAATCCAACAAGGCACTATACTCCGCAAATGCGAAGATAGTTCCTGTTTCTATCCCTCTCTAACGCGAAGGACTCCGGGCTGGGGTATTCCCGAGTCTCGAAGGCATTGGGGTTTCAGAGGAGGAGGATCTATAAAAACGTCCTCATAAAACGTCCAAGTCAAAAGCTTCGGGAATTATGGCTTCCTGATCTTTGTCTCCAGACTGAAAGACAAAGGCCCGAATCCATCCTCTCATCCTTCGCTCTAGAAATGCCTGACCAGGCAGTCATTTTTCACACTTGGCATCGTGAATTTACACTGGAGAGTAGCTGGAGTTGGGCATTATTGTAAAGATGCGCAATGAGATCCTGAGATTGGCATGGGCTTCGAAGCCCCCAACATCCGACTTATTTGGACCGAAAAGAAAGACAGCCATGATATATACTTATAAGAAAAGAAGAAAAACAAAAAAATTGAAAAGGAAAACAAACTTAACTGCGAATCGAGGAGTAAGTGTTGAAAGAAGTCTGCGAACGAAGAACTGGACTCTAATAACAACCAAACAAATCCGAAAAAAAAAAAGTCAAAGAAGAGAGAGTTTGAAAAGCCTTCTTGAGAGGAGAAGAAGAGAAATGAAGAAAATAATACTCTAACAACTTTTTCTCTCTCCTCATCTCCCCTATTTATAGAAAAGTTAGGTTAATGGACCTCAAGATTCGATTTCAAAAGCCCGCGGTTTGAGCGTGAAAAAGCAATAAAAAGTGGTAAGTTGGGCTGAGAAGTTGGCCCAAAGACTATCCCTTGGCCATTGTACCAACGCCCAGGTCAAGCTCCTAAGACCAAGGGAGACATGATTGATGGTCCTATCCAAGGTATAAGGCTCGAAATTCAGAAAATTGATATGCACAATTTCCAAGAAGGATTCAATACATGTACACGGTTAATAAGCAATTCTGACAAAAAAGAGGCTCGAAACTCAAGGAAAGATGGCTCGAGTTCCAACGAAAATTTAAGTGTGCGTATAGGATCAAACCCTCCAAACTAAACATATCGGGTGAGTTGAGGGCAATGAAGTGGCAAGTAAACCTACACACCATGTGTCTGTATTTGATTCGGCATGTGATTCCAAGGTGGAAGGCATCCAAGTCACGTGTCGACGTATCAACTGCATGTCCATTTGTCAAAGTCAAATGATTTATTGACTGTATAAGTTCCGAAATAGATCTTGCAACGTTATATAGACTGCTTAAGTAAGTAAGAAAAGATAAACCGATGATGAGGATGGTGACAAGGTCACGCATCAAGGCTCTCATGGATAAGGCAAATGCCTATAAATACCCATGAGAGACCTCATTTTCACACATTAACATACATTGAGAGCATTTACCATACTTAACAGTATTGAAGTTCTTCTCTAACTCTCTACATAAATACATTATTACTTCCTCTTCCTTTACTTTACTTAAGCATCGAGGGAAATATCCGAAAAGGATTATTTTCCTTCTTGCAGGCTAAGAAGCCAAGAGGACTTGAAGCGCCTAGCCATCTCGAGTCTCCACCCAAATTAGCTCCCTGGAGTAGCATTGAAGGAACCTCCACCCCCCCATCTCTCAACCTGAAAGAGGAAATATGTGTTGCCAAGCAACTTGCTACAACAAGAAATATTTTTGTATTTTTTAGAATAAAAGTTTTTTTAGGAAAGCATTTTTGTTATACATATTTTAGATAAGAGTTTTTGTTTGATTTTAATTCCTATTTCTATTTTATTTTTAAGAATAATTTTTTCTATATTATAATTTATATTAGTTTAGAAGATCGATAGAGATTTTTGTTAATGCTCTCTTAAGAAAAAAGTCCGTAAAAAGTATCGACAAATTTAAGTGTTTGCTTTATAATAAACAAGATATAAAAAATTATATTAATAAACTACACATTTAAATAAATCTAACAAAATCTTATTGAACCATTTCATGCTCTATTTATTTACCAAAATCATTGAAGGAGTATCAAAGTTACAAGTTTTCGCGAAATCCGAATGATAGGTATGATTTTCGCAAAATTCCAATGGTAGGTACGAGTTTTTTTAATCCCAATAAGTTTTGATTTCATTRGCTARCATGAGTATAATGAGGAATATTCCGTTAAAATTCATTTTCCAACCGTTAGTAATCAATTTTGCTCTTAACCAATGATTTGTTTGCCACCCTTCTCACTTCGCCACCATCAACTCGCCGCCTCCCCATCGTCTGACCTCTTCTCCTCCTCTCTTACTCACTCAAAACCATCACCATCATCAAAGGAGAAACGTAGCAAGGAATGAAAGAACGGGCAGAACCAGCAGCCACGGGCCCATCAGATGGTGAAGGCAGCGACGACGGTCACAATCAGTGGGTCCCTCCTGGTGCTCTACCTCAGCGCTCAGCCTTACTGAGATAGTGTGTGATTGCATAAAATTAAGAGTTGTTGTTCTTCATAGTCCAATTATATCTGGCTTGGGGAATTTGGGTCATGTATCCTGTAATAAAAGTGTAAAGARGTCCTACTGGTTTGACATATATAATGGGGGTAAATGAATAGTGTTTGTTTATGGTACCATGACGAATTGACAATTGAACATTTCTTTGTTTTCTAAGAATTTAAAAGATGAATACTCTTCGAAACATATTTTTCTGCATTGCAGAATATTGACAAAATACCTTCAGTCAACACGGTGGCGACGTCGTTGTCAGTGATATTCAACCCAGGGCTGGTCCCAGTGGTGATCACAGTGGTGTTGCTGATAAGCGTGTTTTTGACTTCGYGTGGGTTTGGTGTGGCGGCGTTGTCAGTAAGGGTGAAACCATGAAAGTAATTCGGATAAAAACCGAATACCAAACCAAACCATATTTATAATTTGGTTTGGTTTATCTTTAAATTTGGTTTGGTTTGAAAATTTTAGAATAACGATTTACGGTTTGGTTTCGGTTTGAGGTTTGAGGTTTCAAAAAACCGAAAAATCAAAAACCAAACCGTAATTTGTACTTATGAAATATTTGAATATATGGGTCTTATTAGTCAATGTCCCAATAAGACTATAACAAGGTTGRCACTTAAAACTTAAAAATAAAAACCCTAATTCCTGGCCCTAAATCAGTCAATAACCTTATTTGATGTCTTTAACTTGTAATTTAAATTCTGAAAAATGAAATAGATCGATTTGGTTTAGTTTAAATCGATTTATTATATTTAGTTGAAAATTATGGTTTGGTTTGGTTTGGTTTCAAATAAAAAAACTGAATTAATTTGGTTTTGTTTGGTTTGGTTTCAAGAATAGTTTGATTTGGTCGCGGTTTCAAATTTCTAAAACCAAATTTTTACGGTTTGGTTTCGGTTTCGGCCATAAACCAAATCGTATACCAAACTTTCACTCCTAGTTGTCAGTGTTGGCATGGATTTATAGATTCGGGTGGATTCTGGAAAAACAAAGGAGAAACATAGCAAGGACTAAAGGAAAATAAAATCATAGTTAATATTTGACCACTCCCAATAATGGTGGGAGTGGTCAAAAGGTCAAACCGTAGTTAATATTTAACACTAAGTTAACGAAAAATTCTCATTATACTCACAGTTGGGAATGAAATCATAAGTCACCATTGGAATTCCGCAAATATTTGTACCTATTATTGAGAATTTTCGTACGGAGTAAAAAATTTGACACCTAAAAAGAAAATGATACAAGTAATTTGAGACAAAGTGAATATATTTTATCTACTCTATAATAACATTGTATCTTTAAAAAAAAGTTTTGAGAGTAGACATTGAGATGTTGATATAATTTGTGTTAGGTACAAATGCATTTATATTTCATAGTCTATACATTATTACTTACCAGTTACAACAACAATTTATTGTCTTTCAACATGCATACAAGTAGATTTCTTGGTGCATGTTCTTCTACCAACTAGACAACAATGGCAGAATTGCATTTATATATTAGACTTTTCTTGGTTTCACTTCTACCATCATCTAGTAATTTGCATAAACTGAATAAAATAAATAAATAAATAAATAAATAAATAAATAAATAAATAAATAAATAAATAAATAAATAAATAAATAAATAAATAAATAAATAAATAAATAAATAATACTCCTATTATTAAGATACGTAAATCCCAAGTGGGGAAATTGTTGCTTCCTATACATATTGTTGCATACTTTGAGTTTTGAGTTCTAAAGTTTGATGAAATCCTTTCTTATTTCTTCTTCATAGAACTACTGCACTAGCAGCAATATTCAACAAAACTTCTACAACTAGCACGGTATATCGAAAGAAACATCCTGCTCATCCTTTATAGAAAAGTTAGGTTAATGGACCTCAAGATTCGATTTCAAAAGCCCGCGGTTTGAGCGTGAAAAAGCAATAAAAAGTGGTAAGTTGGGCTGAGAAGTTGGCGCCAAAGACTATCCCTTGGCCATGTACCAACGCCCAGGCAAGCTCCTAAGACCAAGGAGACATGATTATGGTCCTATCCAAGTATAAGGCTCGAAATTCAGAAAATTGATATGCACAATTTCCAAGAAGGATTCAATACATGTACACGGTTAATAAGCAATTCTGACAAAAAAGCTCGAAACTCAAGGAAAGATGGCTCGAGTTCCAACGAAAATTTAAGTGTGCGTATAGGATCAAACCCTCCAAACTAAACATATCGGGTGAGTTGAGGGCAATGAAGTGGCAAGTAAAACCTACACACCATGTGTCTGTATTTGATTCGGCATGTATTCCAAGGTGGAAGGCATCCAATCACGTGTCGACGTATCAAACTGCATGTCCATTTGTCAAAGTCAATGATTTATTGACTGTATAAGTTCGCAGAAATAGATCTTGCAACGTATATAGACTGCTTAAGTAAGTAAGAAAAATAAACCGATGATGAGATGGTGACAAGGTCACGCATCAAGCTCTCATGGATAAGGCAAATGCCTATAAATACCCCATGAGAGACTCATTTTCACACATTAACATACATTGAGAGCATTTACCATACTTAACAAGTATTGAAGTTCTTCTCTAACTCTCTACATAAATGACATTATTACTTCTCTTCCTTTATTTACTTAAGCATCGGAGGGAAATAATCCGAAAAGGATTATTTTCCTTCTTCAGGCTAAGCAAGCCAAGAGGGACTTGAAGCGCCTAGCCATCTCGAGTCTCCATCCCAAGATTAGCTCCTGGAGTAGCATTGAAGGAACCTCCACCATCTCTCAACCCTGAAGCAGAAATATGTGTTGCCAAGCAACTTGCTACAACAAGATAATATTTTTGTATTTTTTAGAATAAAAGTTTTTTTAGGGAAAGCATTTTTTGTTATACATATTTTAGATAAAGTTTTTGTTTGATTTTAATTCCTATTTCTATTTTATTTTTAAAGAATAATTTTTTCTATATTATATATTTATATTAGTTTAGAAGATCGATAGAGATTTTTTGTTAATGCTCTCTTAAGGAAAAAGTCCGTAACAAAATATCGACCAAATTTAAGTGTTTGCTTTATAATAAACAAGATAAAGTACCCCAAAACATGCACCCAGGAGTTGGGTGCCAATTGTGAAATGCCTATTCCATAGGCTTAAAGTAAGTGAAAAATAAATTTCCTAATTGGGAGTCTAAGTCCAAGGTCAATCACATCCTTATATAGGGCGAAGTGTCCCTCTAGAGCATTGATTATTCGGTCCCCTTTCTTAGGAACTACAAGCTCCAAGCCTAGGCCCCTTACTCCAACAAGGGCACTATACTCCGCCAAATGCGAAGATAGTTCCTGTTTCTATCCCTCTCTAACCGCGAAGGACTCCGGGCTGGGGTATTCCCGAGTCCTCGAAGGCATTGGGGGTTTCAGAGGAGGAGGATCTATAAAAACGTCCTCAGTAGAAACGTCCAAGTCAAAAGCTTCGYGAATTATGGCTTCCTGATCTTTYCTCTCAGACTGAAAAGACAAAGGCCCYAATCCATCCCTCTCATCCCTTTCGCTTCTAGAAATGCCTGGAACCCAGGCAGTCATTTTCACACTTGGCATCGTGAATTTCTACACTGMGAGAGTAGCTGGAGTTGGGCATTTATTGTGTAAAGATTCGCAAGTGAGATCCTGGAGATGTTGGCATGGGCTCTTCGAAGCCCCCAACATCCGACTTATTTGGACTCGAAGAAGAAGACGAGGCCATTGATTATTACTTTATAAGAAAGAATGAGAAAATCAAAAAATTGAAAGGAAAACAATACCTTAACWGGCGAATCGAGGAGTAAGTGTTGAAGAAGTCTGCGAACGAAGAACTGCGACTCTAATAAACAACCACAAATCCGGAAAAAAAAAAGTCAAAGAAGAGAGAGAGTCTTGAAAGCCTTCTTGAGAGAGAAGAGAGAGAAAATGAAGAAATAAATACTCTAACAACTTTTTCTCTCTCCTCATCTCCCCCTATTTATAGAAAAAGTTAGGTTAATGACCTCAAGATTCGAATTTCAAAAGCCCGCGGTTTAGCGTGAAAAAGCAATAAAAAGTGGTAAGTTGGGCTGAGAAGTTGGCCCAAAGACTATCCCTTGCCATGTACCAACGCCCAGTCAAGCTCCTAAGACCAAGAGACATGACTTATGGTCCTATCCAAGTATAAGCTCGAAATTCAGAAAATTTGATATGCACAATTTCCAAGAAGGATTCAATACATGTACACGGTAATAAGCAAATTCTGACAAAAAAGAGCTCGAAACTCAAGGAGAAGATGGCTCGAGTTCCAACGAAAATTTAAGTGTCGTATAGGATCAAACCCTCCACAAACTAAACATATCGGGTGAGTTGAGGGCAATGATAGTGGCAAGTAAAACCTACACACCATGTTCTATTTGATTCGGCATGTATTCCAAGGTGGCAAGGCATCCAATCACGGTCGACGTATCAAACTGCATGTCCATTGTCAAAGTCAAATGATTTATTGACTGTATAAGTTCACAGAAATAGATCTTGCAACGTTATATAGACTGCTTAAGTAAGTAAGAAACAATAAACCGATGATGAGATGTGACAAGGTCACGCATCAAGCTCTCATGGATAAGCAAATGCCTATAAATACCCCATGAGAGACCTCATTTTCACAACATTAATTCAACATTTGAGAGCATTTACTCATACTTAACAAGATTGAAGTTCTTCTCTAACTCTCTACATAAATACATTATTACTTCCTCTCCTTATTTACTTAAGCATCGAGAAATATCCAAAAGATTATTTTCCTTCTTTCAGGCTAAGCAGCCAAGAGGGAACTGAAGCGCCTAGCCATCTCGAGTCTCCACCCAAATTAGCTCCCTGGATAGCTTTGAAGGAACCTCCACCCGCCCCCCCCCCCGCCCCCATCTCTCAACCCTAAGCAGAAAATATGTGTTGCCAAGCAACTTGCTACAACAAGAAATATTTTTGTATTTTTTAGAATAAAAATTTTTAGGAGAAAGCATTTTTATTTATACATATTTTAGATAAAGTTTTTGTTTGATTTTAATTCCTATTTCTATTTTATTTTTAAAGAATAATTTTTCTATATTATAATTTATATTAGTTTAGAAATCATAGAGATTTTTTGTTAATGCTCTCTTAAGAAAAAGTCCGTACAAAAGTACGACCAAATTAAGTGTTCTTATAATAAAACATAATTATAAAAAATTATATAATAAACTACACATTAAATAAATCAACAAAATCTATGAACCATTTCATGCTCTATTATTTACCAAAATCATTGAAGGATATCAAAGTACAATTTCGCGAAATCCGAATGATAGTATGATTTCGCAAAATTCCAATGTAGTACGAGTTTTTTAAATCCCAATAATTTATTCATTCCTACCATGAGTATAATAGGAATATTCCGTTAAAAATCATTTCCAACTTAGTAATCAATTTTGCTCTTAACCAATGATTGTTGCCACCCTTCTCACTCCCACCATCAACTCGCCGCCTCCCCATCGTCTACCTCTTCTCCTCCCTCTTACTCACGCAAAACCATCACCCATCATCAAAGGAAAACGTAGCAAGGAATGAAAGAACGGCAAACCAGCACCACGGCCCCATCAGATGGTGAAGGCAGCGACCGACGTACAATCAGTGGTCCCTCCTGTGCCTACTCAGCGCTCAGCCTTACTGAATATGTGGATTGCATAAAATTAAAGAGTTGTGTCTCATAGACCAATTATATCTGCTTGGAATTTGGGTCATGTATCCTAATAAAAGTGTAAAGACGTCCTATCTGGTTGACAATATAATGGGGTAAATGAATAGTGTTTTATGTACCATGACAATTGACAATTGAACATTTCCTGTTTCTAAGAATTTAAAAGATGAATACTCTTCGAAACATATTTCTGCATTGCAGAATATTACAAAAACCTTCAGTCAACACGGTGGCGACGTCGTCAGTGATATTCAACCCAGGGCTGGTCCCAGGTATCACAGTGTTCTGAATAAGCGTGTTTTGACTTCGGTGGTTTGTTGCGGCGTTGTCAGTAGGTGAAACCATGAAAGTAATTCGATAAAAACCGAATACCAAACCAAACCATATTTTATATTTGTTGGTTATCTTTAAATTGTTTGGTTTAAAATTTTAGAATAACGATTTACGTTTGTTTCGGTTTGAGTTTCAAAACACAAAATCAAAAACCAAACCGAATTTACTTATGAAATATTTGAAATATGGTCTTATTATCAATGTCCCAATAAGACTATAACAAGTTGCCACTTAAAACTTAAAAATAAAAACCCTATTCCTGCCCTAAATCATCAATAACCTTATTTGATGTCTTTAACTTGTAATTTAAATTCTGAAAAAATGAAATAGATCATTTGTTTAGTTTAATCGATTTATTAATTTAGTTGAAAATTATGGTTGTTGTTGGTTTCAAATAAAAAAACCGAATAATTTGTGTTTGGTTCAAGAATAGTTTGAATTTGTCGCGTTCAATTTCTAAAACCAAATTTACGGTTTGTCTTCGCCAAAACCAAATCGTATACCAAACTTTCACTCCTATTGTCAGTGTTGCATGGATTTATAATTCGGTATTCTGGAAAAACAAAGAGAAACATAGCAAGGACTAAAGAATAAAATCATAGTAATATTTACCACTCCCAATAATGGTGGGAGTGGTCAAAAGGTCAAACCTAGTATAATATTTAACACTAAGTAACGAAAAATTCTCATTATACTCACATTTGGAATGAAATCATAATCACCATTGAATTCCGCAAATATTGTACCTATTATGAGAATTTCGTACGAGTAAAAAATTGACACCTAAAAGAAAATAACAAGTAATTTGAGACAAAGTGAATATATTTATCTACTCTAAAAACATTGTATCTTTAAAAAAAAGTTTTGAGAGTAGACATTGAGAGTTGATAATATTGTGTAGTACAAATGCATTATATTCATAGTCTATACATTATTACTTACCAGTTACAACAACAATTTATTGTCTTCAACAGCATACAAGTAATTTCTTGTGCATGTTCTTCTACCAACTAGACAACAATGGCAGAATGCATTATATTATAGACTTTTGGTTTCACTTCTACCATCATCTTAGTAATTTGCGTAAACTGATAAAATAAATAAATAAAATAAATAAAATAAAAAATAAATAAATAAAATAAATAAATAAACTCCTATATAAGATACGTAAATCCAAGTGGGGAAATGTTGCTTCCTATACATTATTGGCATACTTTGAGTTTTGAGTTCTAAGTTTGATGAAATCCTTTTATTTCTTCTTCATAGAACTACTGCACTAGCAGCAATATTCAACAAAACTTCTACAACTAGCACGGTATATCGAAAGAAACATCCTCTCATCCTTTGGACGAGAGAGCAAAAGAACCTCAAGTACAGTCTTGACAGTCCACGTACTACACTTGTATATCAACCACGCTGCTGATGGGCTGATTCCTCTTCTCTTGATCGCCGATCTAAGGCATACTTCTTTTCATGCGAAACTTGATTGGCTATGTTGTTTTCCAGGATGCTTAAATTAAACACTTGCACTTGCACGACTATCACTCAAGGCCTGCAAAAGAACAAATTGTCTTAAATGGATGAAACAATTTTAGTACGAAGTACTTCTTTTCCGATCTTCCACAGCTGATTATGCAACCAATACAGGGTAAAATATTCTTAATTTCCTAGTGAACAAACTGTGGCTTGACTTTGTAACCATCACTTCAAACAGTTCACACTATTAGCAACTAGCCTGAGTGTTTTAATTTCCTATTTGATTCACAAGGACAGCATCAAAGCATATATGCTGTTACAACCAAGGACCGAAACCTTCTTACCTTGTGCTGATTTTGAAGATTTTGATGTAATCAACAGCAAAATCCAGCATATCTCCGTTTGGTTGCTGTAACAGAGAAGGAATATAATCAGACTTTAAAGTTTTTAAAAAGTGACAGTTTAATTGGAAGCATATTGTGGATGATCCAACCTTGTCCATGTTAGAACAAGTTCTTGCAATTTCCTCATCGTCACTGATCGATTTCTTCTCATCTAAAATCAAATAGAACATCAAGGTCATACGAACTATCAACCAAAAGCGTTACTTGTTCTCAGAAGTAGTATTAAACTTACCCTCTCAGCAATACTTCTAGGATGTGTTCACAACCTCTTTTTGCTCTGATCTTACAAGGAACCACATCTTGAAAATGTAGCAAATTATCAACAGAGGCCATCTCGGCTGAAGTCTTTGGTAAGCTCAGATGGTGCGACAATAGAGCAGGGCGGTCAGCAAGCCCACCATTCTGACAACAATAAGAGCAAAATTACACATCTATCATGAATCGAGATAGGAACATTGTATTTCCAAGATACGAATTATAAAAAAATTTAACCTCAGAAAGTTGAGATGCCTCTGAAGTAGAATCGTTCCAAGAAACAAAGGAGTATCCTGAGGGACTACTGTTGAATTCAGCATCATTCTCTTGGCTTCTGAGCTTCACTTCTTCTGGACCTGTTTCCTTAACATTCTCATTCCCGAGCTCAGGAATCCGTGGCAAGTGACCCATATTCAAGCGACTTGGACGAGGACTTGATTCCCCATTAGCACCATTCCCTACTCTGAAGTTCCCAAGACCCCTCATAACAGTGTACCCTAAAAATTATCATGAAGCTTAGAAATATCCTAATCTTAAGCCTTAACACTTTATGATTTCCTAGAGTCGCGTATTTGCCTTGATAAGCCACTAATTAGAGGTGCATATGATCGAGTTAATGACTTCAAAGAGACTCGTGTAACCAAACAWAATTCAGTAGCAAAACACCAAAGAAAAATGACTATAACCTCAAATCTGATTAATAGATTATACCACTGACAAAAACAGAATTGACTCAGACAGTGAGCTAATACCCTATTAAGATCAAAACATTATCAAGCAATTGTCTCATATCTTAATGGAATGCCCTAAACAAAGACAAAGTCTCAGTATAAGGCAGCTAATCTCATTTCCGGACTTTACAAGTCTTTGATTATAAAGGCAGCTATGTAATCCGGTTAATATCCATATTTATACATCTGATCTTTAAGGACAATGTAAATAATTTCATCCYATCTRAAGAACACAAAATAATTATTAGCCTATTAGCTTAATATAACATGCTTTACYTCGAAATAATTATGCAAAATGACAAAGAAKCAAAGAAATTAAAACCATATAAACTCGATTGTTAAATATGGTATGTAAAAGCAAACTACATATGATGTACAAATCATGGTCCAAAGTTRCAAACCAAGTAACCAACTATAACAAGAAATCGGCCTAATTTATTGATATCGCATGATAGAACCATAGTACCATACCAACTACTTACTCAAAAAAAGCTAAAATCTGCCTTTTTGCCTCCTATCTACTAATAACTTCACAAAATCATATCTATAAAATCTTCTTTAACTTGAGTAACCTAGAATCTTTCCTAGCTTAAGTGACTTNACTTCACAAAATCATATCTATAAAATCTTCTTTAACTTGAGTAACCTAGAATCTTTCCTAGCTTAAGTGACTTTGCCTCAAATAATTAGATGCATAAGCTATTACAATTAATACAACTAACCCCAAAATGCCCCCACCAACAAGATATACATCAACAAGTTTGCACCAAAAACAAAGTCATAAAGATATTGAAAGTCAATCTTAAACCATCTTCATTAGATCCTTAAAATCTAACTCCAAATTCTTGTTGCTTAATTAATAGTACAAACTAATACAGCCCAAAAATAGTAATCCATACTATTAGTAGTAATTTTCCAAAAGGTTAGACATTTTAATACCAATTCATGAATCCAATAAGATTAGATCCTTAAAATCTAACTCCAAATTTCTTGTTGTTTAGTAGTAAAAAAAAACTAGTACAAACTAAAATAGCAATTCATTCTATTATTAGTAATCACACCAAAGGTTGACATTTTAAGACCAATTCATGAATTCAATAAAAAGTTTCCACATGATAATAATTTGACATTCATTATTAACTAGAATTAGTCAAAAGATTGCTACTTTAGATTAGACTTCTAAACAACAAACAACAATTAATAGACAAATACTAAGTATTACTTGGTATTATACAATACAATAATACTATATACTATACCAAAAATTCAAAGTCTAAGAATTTGTCAATAAATTTGAGAAGAGAAGAAAAAAGTTACCATTTTGGTTATTGAGCTGATTGAAGAATCCAGCAGGGGAGCTATTTTGGCGATTAAGATTAAGCCCACAATTCAATGGAGTAGTTGTTGGAATATTATTACTTTCGATTGAATTGGAGGAAGTTGTGCTGATAATATTGCCTTGTTTTGGGTATTGAGGAGGCAATTGAACACTCTGTTCATTACCCACCATTGAAGCTGAGGTCGAAAACCCAGGTAAAACATTCAACAATCTTTGAGGTTTTTTCTCATATGTTTCATCAGAGAATTCATCTCTAATTCTCCCATTACTAAACTTGTTGTTAGAATCACTTAAGTTTTGAGTGAATTCATTGAAGAATGAACTTGGGGCTGAACGAAATCGAAGTAACCCAGAATTATTCTGCTGCTGTTGTTGTTGATGATGGTTTTGGTTGTGATTATGAGCAAGAAATTGGGTTTCAATGTAAGAATCCATTATAACCCAGAAAAGAAAAAAGGGGCAAATCTTTGTGATACAAAAGAGGAAAGTTAAAGTTTCAATTTTTATGACTTTTTTTTTCTTGGGAATTGGAATTTGGAATAATTATTAAGAAAATACAGGAAAAAGTTTCTATAATCGGTAAAAAAGGAGTAATGGATAAAACCCAAAAAGAGGATTAGTGGATCTATGAAAATGATGAAGAAGAACACAAAGTTTGACTTAAGTCAACGAGATAATACAAAGCTAATCATCATCATCATATTCATATGAACATAAGAAGAAAGCTTTTGATTGAACTTTCAAGTGGTGCAGAAAAAAAAAGGAAAAATAGAAGAATAAAACTTAGATTTTGCAATCAAAGAATCTAAGATACAAGATTTGGAAGATAAAATGAGAGTAACAATTGAATGAAACAAATCACAGAAAAATAAAGATGGTATTTTTATTGCGGCTTTACTTTTCAATTTTGAGAGCAAAAATGAAAAAAAACAGATGAAGATAAAAGGAAAGAGAGAGAGGAAATGAAGGCTGCGTGTGATGGAAATGATGACAATAGAGAACTCCACAGAAAAATAACAGTACTACTAAAATATAAAATGGTAATTTATTTTGTTTTATTTAAAATATGTGATACTCGGTACCCGACTAAGGGGATTCGAAACATTACACACCAGCACATGGTGAGTGGTGATTGAGTATCTCAATTTCCAATAAAAGTTTTTACATGCAATAACCTTCAAACTTGAGAGTTGAGACTTCCCTCTATCCCTACGCATTAAAGTGCTTAACAACTTAAGTCAACGATATGACTATTATGAAGTAATTCACCCACTACTAGTACAATAATAAAATATAACTATTGAATTGAGTAGAAATATAGAATACCAATATCACTATTTTTACAAACTTTATAAAAGTGATTAGTTTCTCCGAAATTTTCCCTTGAGTCAACTCTTAGCGGTTATTTTATTCTTTATTGATTTGGAAATGAATTTTAAAAAGATTAGTGTTAGAAACATGTCTTTCTAAAAGGAAAGTTACTGTCATTTACAAAATACAACAAGCATATCATATTTGTGTAATTCTTTCTTGTGGCCATTGTTGGTCATGTTTTGCTCTCTTGACGCAGCAGCCGCCGCCCTTCACCAACCTATTTTTTCGATAATATTTTCTTATCTTGAAATTTATTTATATCTTTTAATCCCATTTAATTATATTTTTTTAAGAGCAATATTTGTAAAGGGATGTCTTAGAACATGATTAACTCCAAGATTTAGTTCGTGAACAGAGGCAGATAAATCATCAAACTAGATGATAACAATCTCAATCAAATACTCCCTCCGTTTCATTTTTTTATTTTGTAAAATTACACGTCAATTAAGGAAAAATAGTTATTGGAACTTATTGTATACTTATAAAATTGTATATCTTTTAATTGTATTTAAGTGTGACATAAATTAAAGTAAACCTTTTATATTAAAATGAGGGGTGAGATAATTTAGCGGAAAATCAAAAGATAATAAATAAGTAAGGTAACATAATATTTTGGGTAAAAGTAACATAAGTAAAAAAAAAATATAAAAAGAAATGTAAAAATAAAAGAACACAAAAAAAAACGTAAAAAACAAACTAAACAAACTAAGAGGAGTAATATAATTGTTGTTTTAACTATAAAAAGCTAAAAAAGACAAGTGCCTCAATGTAAAAGCAAAATCAAAAAAAGAAAAAAATGACGTCTATGTAAAAATAACCACGTCTTGTAAATTTAAAAACATCTATGTAAATGAAACCCCTCGTTAAAACCCCTCTCTCTCTAAAACCTGCCTCCATTAAAATTTTCAAAGGTCCATCGGATTTTTTTCGATGGCCTGGAAAGCCCAAATATTTTTTAATCTTTATTGTAGCTAATCAATTTTCTCGTTGTGTGAATACTACTTCTCATAGATCATTTCATCTTGAAAGAAGAGAAGTTTTCTCTCCTCCTTGCGAGAAACGTTAGTATAGTGTCATAATTTTGTTGCTGGTTGAAAAATCTGTGCGTGTCGCAAGAAGTTCAAATCTAAAATACAAACAATGATCAAATTCAATCTATTTCAAACATAACAAATCGAAGCCCCTTTTGATAGAATAGTGTATCAAACAACGATGTGTAAGAGTGTATTTCAATAGCGACCAACAACATCGATCCATATTTTGCAAGTTCTGAATTTATTTCCCATTATATGTATGCTAGTTTGTTTTATATAGACATGATCTTTATTAATGATTAACTTACTTTAAAAAAAACATCTATTAATATGATGGATATCTATGTAAATTGCAATGTCGTCCGTCAAATCAAAGCCGGAAAGGACAAAAATGCCCCTTTGATTGCATCCTTATCCCAACTATTTTGATAATATTATCACACCTTGGAACGAGTACATCGAAAGCACACCACTACTTCAAAAATACAATCACAATCCGATAATGATACATAATCAATAAATTCTACTACAAAGAGAACTCCTAAATTAAATGCCCTACTCTAATACACAGAATCCACTAATTTAAACTATAGATAAATTTTGTCCGTTAACTATACTAACATACCAATACGCATAACATGTAATAATAGAGAAAATATAACACATATCTCTAATATAAAAGAATACAAAAGCAATATTACCTACACCATAATACAAATATTGCCCATAATACCTACAATATTAACATAAAATACCTGAATCTATAAATTATAAATATCAACATAATAGTAATAACTGCCAATCACGATATAATTTGTGTCCTTAATAAAATGAATACCATATGGGCTACATACATAAAATACTCTTTATCTTGCACTACTCGATCATTGTTATATAACTACTTGTTAAAGAAATAACTCAATCATAAAATCTTATATGTAATACTCAAACTCAATTGCTCTTATTTTATCATCGTAAACTCATTTAATAAATCAGAACTTCAGAAAGATTAAATATAATCTTGGAAAAACATTCGCTACATAATATAATTAAAAGAATGAATAATAATATGAAATATTAGTAGAAAAAATAAATTACAACCGTTGTTAGATACCTACTACACAAAATCATGAATTATCGGAAGATCACACTAAATATGTATATTATGAAATACACCATGAATAAGAGTTATTGAAATTTCTATATTCATTCATTATGTAACAATTAGAAATCATTTCCTCTCATTAACAAAAGGGTTACACTAACAAAAGCTAATCAATTGCAAATCAATAATAAATAAACTCATACACATAATATCAATTGTTATGTATTATGGTTTAAAAAGGAAAAAAAAAATCAATGCTTACCTAAACATGCTAATTTACTATATTAGTTAAACAAATAATAATACCTCTCCCTTTTTTAATTAATACTCATTCACGTTTGTTAAAGTTGATTGAGCTTAATAAATTATGAGGTAGTTGAAAAAATAGTGAATAAGTAGTAAAAGTTAAAAATGTACTTTTCTTTGACTGAACTGGACCAACTAACTAACTTAATCTAACGAACTAAAGCAAACTGAATTGAACTGAAATGAAAATAAAATGGAATATTAAGATAACATTAGTAAGAACGTGAACTAACTCACTTTTAAGGAACTTATACGAAAAAATAAGTCCAAAAAAAAAGCCAAATTTCGTGAGTTAAAGGAAAAAAAATAATATGGGTAAAAATGATAAATAATGAAAGAACTTTAGAAAAAGTGAATCATTAATGTTTACCTAATAATTCTATTATAATGTCCATATAATTAAAATAAAGTAAAAAGTAAAAAAAAAAAAAAAAAAAAATTATTTTAATCGGTAAAATTTGAAAATATCCCAAAATGAAAACAGAACAACTAAAAAACGGAGAAGTACAATTTTTAATTTGTTTAACATTTATGACAAATGACCATTTGAAAATAAAAGAATTATTAATATATATTAAATATGTAAAATCTATAATCGTTATAGTGACATTATAGGACCTATGCTCCCTCCCTTAATGTAATAGAAAGGATTATATTTTTCCTAAACATTAATAAAGCTGGGTAACAATTATATTGACACAAATATAAAACCAAATTCATCTATACAGCAACATAATAGACACTGTAGGA
This sequence comes from Bassia scoparia, assembly GCA_008642245.1. Classification (NCBI taxonomy): domain Eukaryota; kingdom Viridiplantae; phylum Streptophyta; class Magnoliopsida; order Caryophyllales; family Amaranthaceae; genus Bassia; species Bassia scoparia. The sequence goes on from SNQN01005737.1 coordinate 32,636, forward strand.
ATATACTAGTATATTATGGATTGAACTATCGATTTCGTGCGTGATCAAATCACCTTCCAAAAAGTCAATTTTCCCACGCTTTGATCCGCGTACACACAGCCTCACACAATCGCCCCCAAGATACACGACCCCGTCTCCTTAGTGTACTGCAAGAGCGAATGGAAAACCAACAAACAATGCCAAAAGAACTATAAAACAAAGGAGATGTTTTGAATTTGCAAAGATAGTTTTCTATTCGTAACAATAACAAGAAAGCTAAATATAATACAGGTCAAAGATTGTGAATAATTAGGAAGATCCTCAGAGAAAATATTGACAATAATAATATGTAAGAGAAAAAATAATTAACTACAATCGTTACAAACCTACAATTGGGACAAAGATTGAATAATTAGGAAGAATACTATCCCACCATCTCAAACACTAAGAGTGATTTTCCCATAATAAGAAAGAGAAATTTTGTCAAACTATCAAGTAGACAAACCATTATACTTAACTTTGAAGCATCAACTAATGGATACTCAACTCCAACAGTCTGTCGCGGATAACCCAAAAACCACAAGCTCTTAGACTCACACCTTAACGAGGAATTTTATCCGCACTCCACAAATCAATTCCGCACTCACAAAAAAAAGATAAAAATACGTTAAAAAAAAAAAAGCTACTCAAAAGTAACATTGCGTATTTGCAAAACTCTATCCAAAATGTTACAAGTACCAAAACATAGTTAACCATAATACAACTGTTATTATTTTTAAATTATGCAAAAACTCTACTTAAAACTCAAAACTACCTAAAAAACACAATCCAAATGCACCCAATACTATCATTGAAACGGATCGAACATGATGTGTGATTGCGATGACTTAATCCCCTTAACGACCCTACACTTAAATTATGAAAAAAATACTTTTAACCAGCCACCTACAATAAAGCACTAATGAATAAATATCGAAGAATTATTATATTGTCTATCTTATAGAATATACTCTTGAAAGATACCAGACTATTTAATGAAAGTTTATTCCTGCAAAAAAAAAAAAATAATGGAAAGTTATCTCTCAAGATTGTTCTTGTCGAAAACTTACATGATCCATTTTTGAACATGAAACCTTAGTTGTTGCGAACCTTATTGGATCTCGTAAGCTTATTCAACCCCAAAAAAATTTCCATCCATAACGCAAAAATTGTATAATGAAAAAAAACAAATTTACAAAAAAATAAACAAGCAAAAAGAAAATATGCAACTAGACTAAAATTATTGTTTAATTTACTGACTTACAACTTAAACATTTCCCTAAAAACGAGAGAAAACCCAATTTAAGTTTTTTCCTTAAGGAGGAAGTATAAAACTTATAAATGTATGCAAATGTAGTGGTATTACTCATCAAGTACTTCTTTTAATAACTCTCAATCAATTTTATGGCATCTATATCTATCCAAAGAGAATCAATCCATGGATTGATTATATTCTACTAAAACTCAAAGAAGGAAAAATGCTATTCTCACTTATCTCTTTGTATGTACGACGTATTATTATACTCGTATTCTACATATTTTTTGTTTCTTCAAATTAGTCTCCCAAATCTATGGTTAAATTCCAAAGCACTTCGGCATTCCATCTTATCTTCATGACCACAACTAAACTTCAGTACGACTTTCAACAACTTATTGTATCAATCTAATTTCTTTTGAAAACAGAACCCAACAAGAATGTCTCCCTTAATTTCATGAACACTGTTGTTCCGATAATCCATGTTGGTATTCGAAAGACAGCAGCAGTCAATACGGCATTCCTCTGTAAATTAGGATGGAAAGTCCTCTCTGATCAAGGTAACCTGTGGGTACAGTCAGTCCACTATAAATACCTCCACACCAATACCTTTTTTGAATACAAAACCCAACCTGGAGATTCCCCTCATTTGGAAACAGGTATGCAGCATCAGACCATTACTTTTGAAAGGTATTTGTTGGAAACTAGGTTTTGGTACAAATATTTTATTTTGGCTTGATAATTGGGTTTTTTCTTCTAACCTACTGCTTACCCTAAATATTGAATCGTCGCCAGTCGATAACCTTGATCTCATTGTTGATCAGTGTATTCTCTCGGACAATTCTTGGAACATCTCGGATTTGGAGAGGCAAGCCTGCCCATGTTTGACTCCAACCCTGTTATAATGAAATCCGCCAACTTTCCTCTTTGGTTTGGGAGGTGAAATAGAGCATATTCTTTGTCCTCAAGCGTTGCTAGGTGGTGTAATGCTTCGCAAATCCCAGCATACCCCTGGTTGGGATGGGCAAGGCTATTGATCTAGTCTAGTCTACCTTCTCTTCTTTAGCTTGAGTATATACCCTCCGCTAGATAGTCTGCTTTTCCTTTCTCTAGGTTTCATTCCCCTCCTAAAGTCAGGGAATAGAACGGGGTTATAGCTACAGGAAAGAAAGACAGATAAGACTTAAACAAAGACAATTACCCTAACCGCCCCCCGGCTGGAAGGCATCTACCTCATCACGATCGCATTCCTAGTTTTATTATCACTTCCGGTACTGGCGGTAGCAGGATAAAATCCACTATGCTTTGACCGCCCCCGCCCGTTTGAAGTCGTTGCGAGTCGGAAAGCGTATCTTCCGTTGACAATCTTTTGTAGATAGAATCTTCAATGAGTGGAAACAAGCAACCTTTTACTAAAAAAAGAAAGGTCCCTTTTCACCCTCTTTTGGTCTTGCAGCTATTAAGCTATTCAAACATTTTTTTTTGGAGTACGGGAACATCTCCTTTCTTTCTACACTGGTTCCGGCACATATTATTCCTCATATTATGGGGATCCCTATCCCCTCTACCCCTATGTTAGATGAACGTTGCTGGGGATTTTTCAAATCGGGTAAAATTACAATTAAATCTGCGACTTGGCTAGCCCATGGATTAGATGACCCCCCCTCTAATTGGGAATTTAGTGGCTTTGGAAACTTCCTATTGCCCCAAAACTCCAAATTTTCCTTTAGCAATTGTTGCACCATAGTATACCTACTCGGGATATTCTCTCACATCGAAACCTTGATGTTCCCCTTGTCTMCCCCCTTTGTCTGGAGGCACCATGATTTTTTATGAGACAAGGAAATTAGGTTAAAGTAGACTGAACTTAACTTAACTTAATTGAACTTATGTACGTAAAATAGTCAAAGAAAGGGCATCAATGTGTAGTGAAATTTTTTGTGGAAAATAATTTGGGTAAGATACATTGAGTAAAATATGAAAGTGACCTTGAGAAAGTTGTACATTTAGAAAGTGTAAATTCTAATGTTTTTTCTTTACTAGATAATTCCATTAATCTGTTATAGTAAGTAAAATATAGTAAAAGTAAAAAAAAAGAAGTTATTTTTAGATCGTTTGAAATTTTTGGAAAATATCCACACAAATGAAAACTGGATACAACTAATAAAACGGAGTAGTAGTAACAATTTTTAACTTGTTCAAACTTTATGACATTGACCATTGAAAAAGTCAAAAGGGAGGATTATTAATTAGTATTTTTTTAGATAATATAATTCTAAATCATTAATCGTCATATGGTGGGACTTTGATATGGCGGACTCATTGCTCCCCTTCCATTCATGTAATAGATTTGAGTAGGGGATTGATGTAAATTTTTTCTAAACATGATAAAGCGTGTGGTCAAGCATATTGATATTGATATTGGACCACAATTATAAGATCCAATATCATCTATACAGCAAGGCTTATATAGGAGTCTTTGTAGGAAATAGTGACACTAGTAATTAATTGGATTGAATTTATTTGATATGTCGTGGCGTGATCGAAATCAGCTGTCAAGTCAAATTTTGTCCGTCCTTGACTCTGCGTCACACACGCCATCAGCGACAAATCGTTCCCAAGGATACACGACCTCCGTTGCTCTCTCTAGTTACGCTATCTGCGAAAGCGGAATTGTAGAACACAACAGAAAATGCCACAACGAATATAGAAACAGTAGAGTTGTGTTTGAAATTTTTGCGAGATGAGTTTTCTATGTCTGTATACATGTAACAGGAAGCTTAGAATATATATATTGAGGGTCAAAGATTGTGGAATATTAATTGGGGAAGGATCTGGTAGAAAATATGAAATAATTTAAATGTAACGAAGAAATATCTCCTCGTATCAAATAAACGCATACGATTTGGACATTTTTTCTCTACTTTATAGTATAGTTTGTTGCGTTATTTTGATTACGGAGGAAGTAATATTGACTTTAGCAATCGTTTGACAAACTATCAATTTGTGGACAAGAGTTGTGGGAATAATTAGGGAGGATCTACTATCTGGCACCATGGGGCCCCATCCAAACCTACAGAGGTGTATTCCCCATAATAAGCATAGAGAATATTTTGTCAAACAATCATGTCGGACAAAACCATATACTTTGAACTTTGAACGCATCAACTTAATATTTCGGAGTATCTGCAACTCAAACAGTCTTGTGCGGATTAAGCCCACCAGCTCGTAGACTCACACTTACGAGGGATTGTTATCCGATCCACAAATCAATCACCGGCACTCCACTCCTCTCGACAAATTATATTCGCAGCGTCTATCTTCTCTCAATTGATAATTAAAAGAGTAATAATATAGCGTTTTGAAAAAAGCTACTCAAAAGGGTTAAGATGGTATGTGGGGCATAACTCTTAGGAATCGAATGAGAAGATGAAGTCTATCCGCCCAGAACAGTTGGTGTTGTCAGATTTTGCAAGCAAGTTAAAGAAGAAAGAACAGACGTAGCGTCTGAGGTTTGGGCATCGTAAGAACGGAGCCTAGTGGGGCACCGGGTGGAGAGGTGGAAGAGTGGGGATAAGGGGTTTTAAACGAGGTAGAGGGGAGGACAAAATGACTTGTGGTGGGGAGAGTGAGTTAAAAGATTAGAAAGCAGTTGTGTTATTGTCGCAAGAGAGTGGCTCGTCGGCCAGGGAGTTGGAGGACGAGGAAAGATTTAATAGTGGTGACCTCATACGAGCAATAATCCATTTGTTCATTGTGGCCATACATTTGTTGATTAAGCGCTCCATATGGATTTAGGATATTGAAGTTGATGTATGATTGAAAAGGTTACAATTGGTAGTTTTTTGCAAAATTTTAGTCTCAATGTGTTACAAGTTAAATAAACATTTAGTTAACAACACAATATTTATAAAATTTGGCAAAACTCTCTACTTCAAAAACTCTAATACTACCGTAAACAACTACATCCAAATTGACCCCAATATATTCACGTGGTGGAGAGAACGGGGAGTGGAACAGTGATGTGCTGGAGCTGCGGATGACTTAACCCTTAAGAGCTACGAGCTTAAATTATGGAGCTACTAAGCGGCCACCTACATAAAGGTCAGCTAATGAGTGGAACTGATATGCGAGACAGAATCTTATATAGTGTTTGATCCTTCATAGACACTATACTCTGAGAGATACTATAGTAAGTTAAAGGGAAGTTTAATTTCCTTGTCGAAAAAAAACAAAAAATTTATGGATAAGTTTAATCTCCTCAAGATTGTTCTTGTCGAAAAGACTTACATGATAGTCCATTGTGAACATTGGAACACCTGATGTTTGTTGTACTAACCGTATATATATGATCGTCGGTAATGGCTTATTCTAAGCCGGAAAAAATGTTCTATTGCCTCATACGCAAAAGTTTAAGATGAACATTAATAAACAAAATTTTACAAAATTATTAAATATCACAGCAAAATGGATTATATAGAGAACTAGTAGACTAAAATTATTTTGTTTCATTTACGAAGCTTACAAACTTAAACCATTTCCTTAAAAAGCGAGATAAAGCCTTCAGATGTTTTTTTGCCTTTACACGAGGAAGTATAACTTTATTGTCTGTATGCAATGCTGGTGTAGTGGTGTTGTAGGACTTCTGATCCAATGTTGATGGTTCTTTTGCTTTATTATAACTTCAATCAATTTATTGGCATTTAATGATCTATCAATTGAGTAATAGTGGCATGGTTGAATATTATATTTAACTAAACATTCAAAGGAAGAAAAAATGCTGTTCTTCGACTTTACCTTCCTTTTGTATCGTATCCAGATTCTTATAACTTCTGTAGTTCTTACATAATTTTTTGTGGTATCTTACAAATTAGGTCTCCCAAATCATGGTTTAAATTCCAAAGTCAACTTTGGCATTCCATCTTATGCTATGTATACTTAACTTACAGCTTATCGATCGACTGTCAACAACTTGATTCTATCAATGTAATTTTCCTTTTGGAAACAGAACCCAAACAAGAATAGTCTCCCGTTAATTTATGAAGACTATCTGTATGCCGAAATCACGAGGTGTGTTTGGGTATTCGAAAGACAGCATGATGTCATACGGCATTCCTCTGTAAATTAGGTGAAGTCCTCTCTGATAAGGTACCTCTGTGGTACAGTCTTCACTATAAATACTCCAACAAAACTTTTTTGAATACAAAACCAACATTGGAGATATTCCGTCATTTGGAATATCAGGTATGGGTATCAATGCATCAGAAGCTAATTTTTTTTGAAGTAATTTTGTTGGAACATAGGCTTTCGAGTACAATATTTTATTTTTGGCTTGATATTGGGGGGTTTTTTCTTCTTCTTAACTCTGCTTACCAGTTTGTTAATAATTTTGAATCGTTTGTCAGTCGATACGTCTTGAATCTCATCTGTTGATTAGATTGTATTCTTCCGGATCAATCTTTGGAACTCTCTCCTATCTATGTTCTTGTTAAGGAAATAAATGCTTATAAATTTTTCTTATATATCAATAATTCATTGCGTTTTAGTTGTTTATTCATCGTTAATCAAATATCAAGTAWGTCAAAAGAAAGAAATATAATCTTGGAAAAAAATTTGTGCCTACATAATATAGATAAATGAATAATAATTTTAGAAAATACTTAGTAGAAAAATGTTAAATTACAACCGATTGTATGATACGACTACACTAAAATTTCATTGTTGACGGTCCACCAAGTATGATATTATGAATATCCCTGATTAATGCGTATGAAGTTCTAATTTCTTTACTTTCTTCCTATTGTGTCAATTCTATCAAATTATTTTGTCAATTGAATTCCTTTTGTTAGTGTAACTTAGCTTATGCAGTGTTTCATTGTTATGTGTTTATTATGGTAAGAAAAAGAAAATCATGCTAAACATTGCTTAATTTGTACTATATTTAGTTGAAATTTCAAATGTAATATATACTCCCTCCCTTTTTTTTAGATGTTTAATACCCATTTGGCAAATTGGCACGGTGTTTAAGAGTTGATTGAGTTAGACAAGTTAGTTGAGTAAGTTAGATAAAATAGTTGATTAAGTTAGGTAAAAGAGTATGGCTTTGTTTCTTTGGACTGAACTGGACCTGAACTTAACTTAACTTAATCTAACTGAACTAAACTAAACNAAATAAATAAATAAATAAATAAATAAATAAATAAATAAATAAATAAATAAATAATACTCCTATTATTAAGATACGTAAATCCCAAGTGGGGAAATTGTTGCTTCCTATACATATTGTTGCATACTTTGAGTTTTGAGTTCTAAAGTTTGATGAAATCCTTTCTTATTTCTTCTTCATAGAACTACTGCACTAGCAGCAATATTCAACAAAACTTCTACAACTAGCACGGTATATCGAAAGAAACATCCTGCTCATCCTTTGGACGAGAGAGCAAAAGAACCTCAAGTACAGTCTTTGACATGTCCTACGTACTACACTTGTATATGCAACCACGCTGCTGGATGGGGCTGCTGATTCCTCTTCTCTTGATCGCCGATCTAAGGGCATACTTCTTTTCATGCGAAAACTTGATTGGCTATGTTGTTTTCCAGGGATTGCTTAAATTAAACACTTGCACTTTGCACGACTATCACTCAGAGCCTGCAAAAGAGACAACATTGTCTTTAAATTGGATGAAACAATTTTAGTACGGAGTACTTCTTTTCCGATTCTTCCACAGCTGATTATGCAACCAATACAGGGTAAAATATTCTTAATTTTTCCTAGTGAACAAACTGTGGCTTGACTTTTGTAAAGCCATCACTTCAAACAGTTCACACTATTAGCAACTAGCCTGAGTGTTTTAATTTCCTATTTGATTCACAAGGATTCAGCATCAAAGCATATATYCTGTTACAACCAAGGGACCGAAACCTTCTTACCTTGTGCTGATTTTGAAGATTTTTGATGTAATCAACAGCAAAATCCAGCATATCTGCCGTGTTGGTTTGCTGTAACAGAGAAGGGAATATAATCAGACTTTAAAGTTTTTAAAAAGTGACAGTTTAATTGGAAGCATATTGTGGATGATCCAACCTTGTCCATGTTAGGAACAAGTTCTTGCAATTTCCTCATTCGTTCACTGATCCGATTTCTTCTCATCTAAAATCAAATAGAACATCAAGGTCATACGAAGTCTATCAACCAAAAGCGTTACTTTGTTCTCAGAAGTRAGTATTAAACTTACCCTCTCAGCAATACTTCTAGGATGTGTTGCACAACCTCTTTTTGCTCTGATCTTACAAGGAACCACATCTTGAAAATGTAGCAAATTATCAACAGAGGCCATCTCGGCTGAAGTCTTTGGTAAGCTCAGATGGTGCGACAATAGAGCAGGGCGGTCAGCAAGCCCACCATTCTGACAACAATAAGAGCAAAATTACACATCTATCATGAANCTCCCTTTTTTTTAGATGTTTAATACCCATTTGGCAAATTGGCACGGTGTTTAAGAGTTGATTGAGTTAGARAAGTTAGTTGAGTAAGTTAGATAAAATAGTTGATTAAGTTAGGTAAAAGAGTATGGCTTTGTTTCTTTGGACTGAACTGGACCTGAACTTAACTTAACTTAATCTAACTGAACTAAACTAAACTGAATTGAACTGAAATGAAATAAAATGAATATTTTATGAGAGAAGAAAATTAGGTTAAGTAACTGAACTTAACTTAACTTAATTGAACTTATGTACGATAAAAATAAGTCCAAAGTAACTGGGCTCAAATGTGCGAGTGAAAATTTTTGGGAAAAATTAATTATGGGTAAATAGATTGAGTAAAATAATGAAAGTAAACTTTAGAAAGTGTAATTCATTAATTTTTTTTTACTAGATAATCATTAATGTTATAGTAAGTAAAATAAGTAAAAAGTAAAAAAAAAATTATTTTTAGATCGGTTTGAAAATTTGAAAATATCCCAAAATGAAAACTGGAACAACTAATAAAAAACGGAGAGAGTACAATTTTTAACTTGTTCAACATTTATGACAAATTGACCATTGAAAAGTAAAAGGAGATTATTAATTATTATTTTTAGAATATTGTAATTTAAATCATTAATCGTATAGTGGACATTTGATAGGGGACCTCATTGCTCCCCTTCCCTTATGTAATAGAGATAGGGGATTATAATTTTTTCTAAACATGATAAAGCGTGGTAAACATATTGATATTGATATTGGACACAAATTATAAAGATCCAATATCATCTATACAGCAAGGCATTTAATAGGAGTCTTTGTAGGAAATATGACTAGTATATTATGGATTGAACTTATCTGATATGTCGTGGCGTGATRGAAATCAKTGTCCTAATAAAGTCAAATTTTGTCCGTCCTTGACTCCGCGTACACACAGCCTCACGACAATCGTCCCCCAAGGATACACGACCTCCGTCTCCTTAGTGTACTGCGAAGAGGCGAATTGAGAACCAACGAACAATGCCCAAAATGAATATAGAAACAAGGAGAGTTGTTTTTGAATTTTTGCGAGATGAGTTTTTCTATGTCTGTATACAATGAACAAGGAAGCTTAGAATATATAATACGAGGGTCAAAGATTGTGGAATAATTAGGGGAAGGATCTCGGTAGAAAATATGACAATAATTAATATGTAA
>SNQN01005738.1:27368-42569 GCA_008642245.1 Bassia scoparia
AGAAAATAATGGCAGCACTAAGCAATATGAATATACTTGAGAATAACAGCACTTTAGCAACTATGATTACCATTAAATAACATATCTTGTTAATTTAATATTCAACTAAACAACCAATAAACTTAACTGAAGAGGCACCATGATACATTAATAAAATCGCACAATGCTAATTGTTAAAACCACGCCAAAGCGCCTTACCATAATATGCTTAATGGGCATAGTCGTTTACCATTAGTTGTTTCTAATTTAGGAAGATTAAATACTAATGCCATAATGGTTAAAAAATTGGATTACTAGATGACAAATAAGATTGAAATAGTAACATATATCCTAACTATAAGGAAGACTTACCCACTTTCTCAGTTAAATCATCATACCAAAAAACTGTGAAAAAAAAAATTATAAAGGCTGCTTACAAAATTTCATTTATTATCATGATTTTGGCTGTCACTAGTACTAGCTATGTAGTCTATGGCTACTGATCCTAACCCAACTCCAAGATTTTGTGTGAGTTTCAATCACCTCTCGAAGGATGTTAAAAATTCTTATCTCTAACCATTTTGGCCCCAATTGTTTTATGGATATAGTATTGATATAGTACTTATAAATGTTATTCCTTGAGTCTCACACCATTAGCTTAAGCGTTTTGTTGAGATTAGTCCGGTTTAAACATTCTATTACTTGTATCTCTTTTTATATTATATCTATTATGTTAATTTTACTTGCCTCATAGCCTTTTCATGAGCAACATATTATGTCTATTGCTCTCCTTATCTCATGAGCTCCTTTATGTGTTGTTTTTCTTTTGCTTCAAAATGCTGATGTAGCGTGACTAGAAGCAATTAAAAGAGAAGAAAAATAATATTGATACATAGTTAGTTATATTTTTGATAACTACATTAATGCCTAACTTTAATTCATGAAAAATCTTTGATTGTTTGGTATTTGCATGTTTAGATGAACGGATTGTTCTGAAGGATCCGATGCAGAGTTAATCCTAACGATTTCTTCTCAGCGGGACTAGATGTTCCGGGAGACACAGACAACAAGCTAGGATTTGTGGCGAATTTGGTGCAAGCAGCAAATTTACCGGGTCTAAACACACTCGGAATATCCCTTGCTAGGCTTGACTTCGCACCATATGGTCTAAACCCACCTCACACACACCCTCGCGCCACTGAGATATTCACGGTCATAGAAGGAACCTTTTATGTAGGCTTTGTAACATCAAACCCACCCAAAGGCCCGAACAAACTATTCGCTAAGCTGCTTAAAAAGGGTGATGTTTTCGTTTTCCCTCAAGGTCTCATTCATTTTCAGTTCAATGTCGGACCAACCCCTGGTTTTGGCATCTCCGGGTTAAGTAGCCAGAACCCGGGGTTGATTACAATAGCAAACGCGGTGTTTGGGCCTCAACCACCTATATCAGTTGATGTTCTTGCTAAGGCTTTCCAGATTGAAGAAAATTTGGTCAAGTATTTGCAAAATCAATTTGGCGGTATTGGTGGCTACTAGAAATACTACTCTGATCTCCATTTAATAAACGGCATATACATGTTATAGTTTACCACGGTATTGAAAAACAAATAAAGGTTGTGAACTCTACAGTTAATTGATGGTTTAACATTATGTTGCATGSTTAACATGCATGTTTACTAAATCTTTGTAATAGTGTGAAACTGTACGTATTTCAAACTGCTGTGTAATAAACCTACAATCTATGAACTTTTTTAAGTTTCTACTTMTTATTGGATATATACTTTTTTAAAGAACCAAAATAAACATTTATCTGTCATATGKTGTTACTCACTAGTCTAATTTGCACGCGGTACGTCAAATGTTTTTTTTTATTATGCATAAATATAAATCTTCACGATGAATGTTACTACTCCCTCCAATATTTAATGAATTATTAATCATCAAATAAAAAGGAAAAAATTAGGAATAACGTATTATAAGGTGAGTGAGATCAAAATATAAAAATAGATTGAAGATAGAGTGTGTTGAAAGAAAAAAAAAAAGTAAGGGAAAGTGAGTTAAATAAGAGAAGGTGGGGTTAAAAAGAAAAAAATCAGTCATCTGAAGAAATTGCACAAAACATTAGATAATTCCAAAACAAATATATAATAATTCAATTCCAACTATAAATTGATAAGGAATGTACCAAATACCAAAATTTTACAAAAGTGAAATTTTTAACGAATAATAATGCATGTAAAATTGTAAATATTATAAACCATGTTTAAAAAGTAAAAAAAAAATWGTTACAAACACAATATTTTGTAYGAAAAATTAACAGGTATAATCCCACCTTTTAGTGGTCTTCCAAAAATAAACCGACCTTTCGATAATTCAGATATCCGAGCCTTTGGGGGAGTCTTCCAAAATGAACCGGATGAATGCAACTTGCTTGGCAGGTTAAATTAATGATTATTTTCTTATTTCCTTTATTTTTGTTAAACTTTTTATTAAAAAAAAAATCCTTTTTTTTTACAAAAGTAAACATCACTCCTATTCACTCTCTTTCTCTTCATTCCTCACCGAACAGCTCTCATTGTCGTCTCTTGACGACAAGCACGGCCACCTCAGTCATGTACCACTCAGCCCTCAACCACCAGCCTTGCTTCGTCCAAAACCAGCCCCTCTCCTCGGCGCGAGAGTATCCTGGGCTGCGGGTTTTCACCTTCCAGATGGAAATTGATTAATGCCGCCGGAGAATACTATAGGGTTCGAATCAATTCATTGAAGTGTTTTTTGAAAGAAAGGACTTGCCATGGGTTTCAAAACAACGTACTCAAGAAGAAGAAGATAGCTGATTGAGAGTCTCAACACCCACCATATACTTTTCGAATTTCACCACCACACTAACCCCTCCTTCCTCGCTGGCTTTATACTCGGACAACTCAACCTCTCCAACCGCACTCCCACGAAGAGGAGAATCGGATGAGGAGAGAGAAGAAGGCAAAGAAGGGAGAGAGAAAGAAGGTAAGGAGGTGGGGTGAGGTTGGGGCATCGTGCGAGGGGAGGTGGGGTTTATTTTAAGCGGTGGGGCTGATTTGGAGTGGTGGGGCAAAATTTCGAGGGCGACGAGGGTGATTTCGAGGCTGAAAAAGAGGGAGAAGGTGGGTGGGGTGGGGGAGGGTGGTGGTTGGAGGTGGGTTGTGGGCGGTGGTGGTTCAGGTGGCAGGTGGGTTGTGACGGTGGTGGAGGTGGTGGGTGAGGGTGGGCTGAGGGTGTTATTAATTAGTTTTAGAATTAATTCTATTAAGTTTAATTAATTAGTTTTAATTGTATTATATCAATGAAAAGTGACACGTGGCAAATTAACTTAAACAAAAAGTCACCAACCGGTGTACAAATTGCATTGTGTGCATTTTATGGAAGACGACCATAGAAAGAGTTGATTATTCAGAGATATAAAGCTTGGTTTATTTTGGAAGATCCCAAAAGGTGGGATTATTACCTGTTAATTTTCCTACTTTGTAAGAGATTCGAATAAAAAATTGTTAATTGTAGAATACTCCGTAGAGAAATGATCATTAATATTTATGTCCATCAAGTAAGACTACTACAAAAATTATAACAAATAACCACTAAAAAGGAACACACGTTTTTTTTAAAATGGTTTTCTTTGTCTAAGGAACGTTGTTATTCGGAAAAACTGGTCTCTTTGAAAAATAATAAGGACCGGATTTTATTGTCTGGTCTCTTATCCATATAGATTTTATTTTTTTTTATAAGTGGTAGATATTAAACACGTGTTCACATTAAGTGTTGGATTAAATGAATTTTTCTAGATATCTGACCTTCAGTATAAGGTAGGATAGACCGACTAAGGAGTACCTTGACTATCTTCTCTTTTTCTATTTATTTTTTTTTTATTGGAGTTTTGTGTTTATCTTTCTTCCTCTTTCTGCCATATCTTTTCCAACCACTCATCTTCTCTCCTACTCATATCTTTTCCACTTCGATCTCTGCCATAACCTACTCATTTCCTTAATTCCATCTTTCCAAAATACAACCACCACCACCACCTCGTCATTCCTTCCACGCGCGATCGCAACTTCGACCAAGAGTAGCAATAGTAGTAGCGTTTTCAGATTTTTTTTTTCGAGTTTAGATTTTTCGTCTAATTTTTGTTTTTCATTGCGAAATTTCAGAAACAATTTGTTGTGTAAATTTAAGATATTTTCTTGCTAAATTTCAGATGAATTTGTGCAAAATTTCAGATCTTATCGTGCTAGATTTGAGATCTTTACAATCATAGAAGGGTAGTTGATTTCCCATTTTTAATTTTCAATTTTTGTTTTGTGTGTTGGCTTTGGTTAGGATATTTTCCGGGTTTTTGTGTGTTTATTAATTTTCTAAAGAAATTTTCAGTATACGTTCTGAATTAGTCAGGTATTTTTTGTGTTCATTATTTTTGTTTTTATTTTATTCTTACTAGCTATGGATTGTTGTTTAGTGACAGAGTTTGTATATTGTGTGCTAAATTTCATTTAATTGTTAAATTATGTGTTAATTTGCTGCATTATTGTAATGTATGGTTTAATAATTCTGTTTTCCTATTTCGATGAATATGTAGAATACTAAGTCAAAATTTGGGCTTGGCAAGATATGTTGATGAACGGAAGAAGCTGATTATAGAGGAGGAAAAGGTGCAAGTTGTGCTAAAATTCAGGATTTTAAAATTTACAACAGGTCTTTTATGTTAGAATTAGCAATATGTGAAGGAATTTAAAATTTATTGTTTATGTTAATTATTAAGGAAATTCAATGTATAAATGTATTGATGTTTTGTACGAGAGTGTATAACTGTATATATGTATCATGTATGCATATTGTACAATTATTTCATTAAATACGTGTCATATTTAATGTGTTTAATTTTTTTTAAATTAAAATTAATGATAAGAAACCGGTGATTGTATAAACTGGTTTCTCTATCCCACCATCTAAGAAACCAGTTTTTAGAAAAACTGGTTGCTCTGGTTTATCAAAGGAACCAGTTTTAAATTATAAATGGTTCCTTAAATTAGGGCAAAGAAACCAGTTTTAATTTATAACCCGTTCCTTATATTAACCTAACAAACCAAAAAAAATATGGTTTCTTAACCTAAGAGACATGCCAAATATAAACGTCTTGCAAAGTGGTCTCTAAAGCAATTTTTAATCGGTCTCTTTGCCCTTTTTTGTAGTAGTGAAGTGAAATTTCTATTGTTATGATAATATAGTTAATTAATTATCATATATTTGTTAATTGACTAATGAATGAGAATTCTGAAAAAGAAATTAATCATGTACTTGACTTATTCTATTAAATAAAAGTATTGATTGATTGAAAGATTGATTTGTTGTATTAGAAAGATTGAAAAAGAAATWAGTATTGATCTTCATTGATTGACTAATGAAGGAGAAAATTGAAAAATAGGAAATCAATCATGTTATTTAATGTGTCAAGTGAAATCCACTGGCCACGTGTCCACTCACTATCAGGTCGAACGATCCTAGGTAAAAAGCTATAGATACCGACATTTGTCCCTATAGCGCAAGAAGGTCGATGATAAGACACCCCTTGTAACACACAAGCTGAATTAAGAGAGCTGGCACTACTAGATTAAAGGGCCTTTAGCAATGGGTAAAAACCGTTGCTACAGGCCAAAAAACTGTTGTCATAGACCTTTTGTAACGGGTAGTGCCTGTTGCATTCTCTTCCGTTGCAAACGGTCTTTTGCAATGGGTATTTTAACTGTTTGCAACGGGTTCCTGTGCTTAGTGAATGGTCGTTGCCAAAAGTCTTTTGCAACGGCTTATATTTGACCGTCGCCAAAACTGTATAGCAATGATTTTGTTATCATTGGGCTACGATTTCTCTTACTTGTATATACCCGTTGCCAAAATTCTTTTCCTACACCCATTTTTAGGCCGTTGCTAAAAATTAATTTGCACACCAAATGATAAAATATCTTTTGCAACGCCTGTTGCTATAGTTGCAGATGACGTTCACCYCCTTTTGCCAAAAATTAAAATTATGCACTTCATAATCGATCGACTTAATTAACATCATAGCCACTAAAAAAATTATACTTAGGAACTTTGGTTTACATATAGGTATGAAATAATACTATTCATTTGTATTAAACAAAAATGTATAAAGACTTAACTCGATTTATAATAATCAAAACATAAATCACATATGATTGTCATCATCAATCTCTAAAACTTCGGACAACCGAAATAAATTTAAAGAAATATTCAAAGCTACACCAATATAATAAAGGATTGTTTTTATGGCGTGATATCATATTGAACCCTCATTTTCATCACTTGCTTAACTGTAGGTGTACTACACATAAGTCAAATTAAGAAGGAAAACAAATATAATAATGATGAACCTACAATTGCATATAACAGACATAGGCAAGCAAATATTTTTTGGGTTTGTTGGTGTTTTTGATTCCTTCCTCTTTATGTTTTAAACCATATATGTCCTGAAAATGTTCTTAATGTCTTTCAATTATATGGAATCATTTATGCAGAATAGGGTCATTTCGAAATATATAGGGACTTGGGCATTTATTGGGTCATCTTGGCACTTTCATTTCCTATTTTCACAGTGCAACCAATTCATGTATGTCTAAAGACTTGGTCATGTGAAAATGTTCATTAAGTGTATTTATAAACTTTATGTCAGATTCATTTAATGCTAAAGAGTATTTTGGAATGAAAGTGTAGGATTTTTTGGGTCATATTTGGCATTTCCATTCTATCTATCTCAAACGCAGCACTAATTTCATGTTTTCAACCTATTTAAATGTCCTAAAATGGTTCCTTAATGTATCTTATAAATTTATTAGACTTCATTTTATGCACATAGGCGCTTTTTCGTGAAGGAAGACTAGGGTTTTTAGGTCAATTTTGGCATTTTGATTCCTAATCTTCTCCAACATTTGATTCCTTTACAGTTTTCAAACCATATCATTGTCTAAAATGTTCATTAGCGTTTTAAAACTCGATAGTATTCATTTATTGCAAATAGGTATTTCGAAGCGAAGAAGACTTTGGCATTTTTTTGGCTTTTTTCATTTCACTCCTATCTTCTACACGTCAACCAATATTCAACTTTTTCAAGACCATATCCATGTTTAAATAGTTATTAAAGTCTTAAAAATTATTTGAATTCCATATTATGCACAATGGCTACATTTTAAATATCGAAAAACTAGATTTTTTTAGATCATTTGGATTTTTCACTACCTATTTCTACACAATCACAATTTCATATTTCAAACCATCTTCATTACTCACTATTTCAAACACAACCTTATAGTTATCTTTACTCATATTCCATAAAACCATACAGAAGTCAATATACATATCTTCATACGCAATAGAATTAGATTTAACTATGCGTATTAATGACTATATTCTATAAACCATCAGCAATATTACAAATCTTTATCTATGTTATAAACTATACGTATAATCATATTAATACTAAACTAGCCATCATACATTCTATATCAGTTGAAATGACAGTTATTAGTATTTTATACGTCATGATTTTAAACTATAAAGAACTAATACATCATTTATAATTCATAGTTATAAACTAATACTATGATAGTTTTAAAGCTAATTAAGTCCCAGTATACTCATTGATACATAAAGGGAAACACAATAATAGTAGACAGTATAAGATATTATAACAATCAATGCCAAATTGGAAAAAGGTCAAAGCACTGCACTCAAAAGCTTGCGTTTGATAAACATAAGTTTTAAACGTAAAAGCTGGAGTTTTTATCAATAACTGCAGTTTTTACCCTAATAAAGAAAAAAGGAAATAACACAAAAGCTGCGGTTTATTGACTTGACGCAGGTTGGCCTATTTATTAAAAAATCTCGTTCAATAAGGCCCAAGCCCAACAACCGACTCGATCGCACCTTTAAATTTCATTAAGTAAACAAACCCTAGCCTTACTTACACATTAACTCATGTCGCTTCTGTTCTACTCTCTTTAATCTCTCTCTTCTTACTCTGGTTTTTTCAACTTCTCTCTGCGTCTACACTGATTTTTTCAACCCAGGCTCCCCTCTCTCTTTTTAAGCGTGACTCCCTCCCTTCTCATCTCCTGTGTTGACGCTTCCCTCCCATCTTTTTTTTCCTTTTTTCTTAATTTCTGGGTTTAATTTCTCACCAACAACTTTTTTTTATGGAGTATTAAACGTTTTTTTGGGTTAAATCGATAAGGGATGCTTGCATGTAACGAGATCTAAGCGCAAAGGAGCTAGAATTAAGTTGATTAAATTTTCTTGGAAAACTTTTTTAATTGTAATTTTTTTTGTTTAATTACGTATATCTCAAAGTTTCTCATGGGTTTAATATTGTGATTTTTCTTTGTTTAATGTTCTTTGATTATTCGATTTTCGTTTGTTAGACTAACTTTTTAGTTAGATCTATTTCTAAGCTTGTTCGAATACGAATTATTTGAGATCAGTGTTTTTGTAAACTTTTTTGGGTTCAATGTTGTTTGATTTTTCATTTACGTTAGTTAGATCAATTAGCTTTCTGGTTAGATCTATTTCTGGTTATTTTAAGTTTAATATTTTCTGGTTATTTTACAATTTTTTTTCATTTCTTCAGTTTTTCTTTTGTTTATTTTATTTGCTGATTTTATATCACATTATTGTAAAATAAGCTTTCTCTTTTCTCCACTCTTTCACCATTCACGCCTTTCGCCTTTGATTTTTCTCCTTTGATTTGCATGTAGTTGAAAACCGCCATTCGCCGCCGCTCCTTTCTCCTCCATTTGTCGCGAGATTGAGTTTTGATTTCTAGTCAGTTTTTTTTTTTTGGTCAGTTTTTATTTTTTTATTCCTGGTTTTTGAATTCTTATTTTGATTTGTGGTTGTTATAAATTTTGATTCAAGTTTGAATTTTGGTTTTGAATTTTGATTTTATTTTCTTTGTTGATTTTTTTTTTCTTTAAGATCTATAACTTCAAAGAATGTCGTCGGATTGAGGCGGTTGTCGAGGCTGATGTAGAAGGGGGTGGCGGTGGAGGAACCGTTTGCTAATTTTATTTTCATTTTGGATTTTTCTTCGATTTGGTCTTTTCAATTTTGGGTTTGCTAATTTTCAAGCGTAGATTTGGAATTTTTGACGAATATTTTGTTTTGCGGATTTTATTTTASTTATTTTTTACGAATTCATATTTAATTTTGATGAATATATTTTTTTCTGGAATTTTTCAAGTYTTTCAATGATTTTGATTTTGATTTTCCAATTTTTTCAATGATTTTTATATTCTTGTGTTTCGATTGTTCAATTCAATAGCGCTTTTTTAAGATTTTTGATGAATTTCGATATTTAAATTTTATTTATGGATTTTTWCGTCCTTTTTATTTGATGATTAATTACATTTATTGTGTGGGTTTCTTGATTTAAATGTATGATTTTTTTGGTTAAATCCGATTTGAGAATTTTCATTTTATTTTTTTTCTTTGTTGCAGATGTATGGTTGGGTTGAAGACTTGAAGATTCATGTTGCAAGATGATGATTTTTTTTAGGAAAAATGGAAACTAATAATCCCACCTTTTGGTGGTCTTCTCTCAATAATCCGACCTCAAAGTAATTACAGAATAATCCCAACTTTTAGGGTGGTCTTCCCAAAATAATCTAAACTCTCATTTTCTTACATAGAACAAGCCAAAAATGGATCAACAAAAGCAACAAAAATAAGAGTTCAGATTATTTTGGGAAGACCACCCTTAAAGTTGAGATTATTCTGTGATTACTTTAAGGTCGGATTATTGAGAGCAGACCACCAAAAGGTGGGATTATTAGTTTCCATTTTTCCATTTTTTTAAATGTTAATGTATTATTATTACCAATAATTAGTTTTCATTGTATTACTTTATAATTAGTTTTTATGTACTCTAATCATTTACATGATATATGTAAGATTATAACTTTGTTTTTCTACATTGTCTTAGTTATCAATGATTTTGAGTAATAAAAAGCTACTACCTAAAGCAAAATGCAAATAATACAGCAAAACTAAATGCAAACAAGCAAAAGTAGAACTACTTATATATAACATAAATATTATAGAAGAGTTTTGAATAATTTTCGTTAAAATTTTTTTTTTTTTGGGCTATCTAAAGCTGCGGTTTTTAATCTAAAAACCGCAGCTTTTGGGTAGTCAATGCTGCGATTTTAGCTAAAAACCGCAGCTTTTGACTGCCCAAAAGCTGCGGTTAGTAGCTAAAAACCGCAACTTTTGATTCATTTTGTCAAAAGCTGCACTCCCAAAAGTTGCGGTCAAAAAACACAGCTTTTGAGCCCTAATCACAACAAGAAAATCGATTTCGGCCGACCGTCTTCACCGACCAAAAATCGGTCGGTAACACCCTTTACCGACCGAAAATCGGTCGGTGACGTCGGTCGAATTTTCCTTCGTCGGTAAAATCCTTTTCACCGACCGATTTTCGGTCAGTGAGGTAATACCGACCGCTTTACCGACTGAGTATGGGCTCCCAAAAAATGGAGGGAAGGGGCTGTTTACCGACCGATTTTATTGTCGGTCGGTAATACTGACCGACCTGCTGTCGATAAACAGCCCCTTGCCTCCATTTTTGGAGGGATTTGAGGCTGACTTTACCGACCGACAGTAAAATCGGTCGGTAATACCGACTGACATGCGGTCGGTAAACAGCCCCATATATATTTTTTTTGCTTTTTTTTTGTTTTGCTGCCACATTATTGCCTCAAAGAAAATATTAAAAATAAACAATAACTAGAAATTAATTTAAAAACGAATTGAATAAACAACTTATATATTAAAAGTATCATTTTTATAATACATATATATAATGCATTCGTAATACACAAAAAGTAACAATGTAATTGTTTGTTAATAAAAACATACGCTACAACAGATCGAAATCTGAGTAAGAACTGCTACGACGCTACGAAAGCTCCAGAAGCGCTTGAGCCATCTGTCCCATCCTCCGGACCTCCGGGAAAGGAAGACGGACCACTAAACCGCCTCATGATAGCATCCATCCGAGCCTTCATCTGTTGGAGGTACTCTTCTTGTTGCTTTTGCTTCTCCTCCATCTCCTTCCTAGCGCGCTCGGACTCCTCCAAACGGTGCTCGGACTCCTCCAAATGCTCGGACATGTCTGCCAACTAAGCTGAAAGTAATGGAGAGTTGGCGGATGCAGCGTGGCCTCGCGAGGGCTTCTCATAATAGAGAGAGGATCCGAATTTGCCCAAACCATAAACCTCCCCCTTTTTGAAGCCACCAACCGTGTCAAAAAAGACCAGGTTGGGATCCGGTGACGAGCCACTGGCCTAAGACTCAGACATCTTCTCAATATATTTCTCCTGCAAATAGTTTAGTTAGCTCAATCAGTTCTTAATAACAGAAAATTCGGAAACGTAAAGACGCAAGAAAGTCAAATTAGGCGTAATAGGGCCATTTTTGGTCGTTTTTAGGGGTTTTCGCGCCTAACTTCTACGAACTCAAACAATTACTAGTTTTTAAGGCTTGAACATGTCTCATTTTACTCACTTAAGCTTCTTAGACCTATATTGGACACGTTAAGACGCGAGAAAGTCAAATTGGGCGTAATAGGGCATTTTGGTCGTTTTTAGGGGTTTTCGCGCCTAACTTCTACGAACTCAAACCATTACAAGTTTTTAAAGCTTGAACATGTCTCATTTTACTCACTTAAGCTTCTTAGACCTGTATTGGACACGTTAAGACGCGAGAAAGTCAAATTGGGCGTAATAGGGCCATTTTTGGTCGTTTTTAGGGGTTTTCGCGCCTAACTTCTACGAACTCAAACCATTACTAGTTTTTAAAGCTTGAACATGTCTCATTTTACTCACTTAAGCTTCTTAGACCTATATTGGACACGTTAAGACGCGAGAAAGTCAAATTGGCCGTAATAGGGCCATTTTTGGTCGTTTTTAGGGGTTTTCGCGCCTAACTTCTAAGAACTCAAACCATTACTAGTTTTTAAAGCTTGAACATGTCTCATTTTACTCACTAAAGCTTCTTAGACCTATATTGGACATGTTAAGACTATTAAATTATGAGTTAAATTATAAAACTATTAAATTATCAATTGTTTTTAAACAAATAAAATACTTTGTGTATATATATATATATATATATATATATAGTAATACCTAATTTAAGGAATTAAAATATTGGGGGAATATATCCAATTTATTGTAATTTATTGCCAATTTAATATTTTTAAAATCATATTGAAGGTTATACTACAAACGAGTTCAAATAATATATGAGATATAATATAGTACTACATAGGATTTCCCTAGTTCCAATTTCCATATCTAGGTAAGGCAAAAGAAAATATTGTCTCAATTAACGCCAAAGATTGACGGTTCCCATATAAGTTACTAATTTATTTATTCATAATAAACCAAGTTTTGAAGATCCCTTTGTCATAAAACATACTAATACAACATAATTAAACAAACATAATTAAACATACTAATAAAACATACTAATACAAACTAATGTGTATCATACTAATAAAACATAATTAAACAAACATAATTAAACATACTAATACAACATAGTTAAACAAACATAATTAAACATACTAATAAAACATAATTAAACAAACATAATTAAACATACTAATACAACATAATTAAACAAACATAATTAAACATACTAATACAAACTAATTAAATATACTAATAAAACATACTAATACAAACTAATACAAACTAATTTATCTAAGAAAACATACTAATATAACATAATTAAACAAAATAAAAAGAAACAAAAAAAATTACCAAAGTCAGAGGGTTAATTGGCGGAGGCTGCAGGTGGGGGCGGTGGTTGCCGGCGTTTTCTTGGGCTCCGAGCAGGTGGGTCGCCGGCGAGGAACGAGAGAGAAAGAGAAAGAGAGAGAAAGAGAAAGAGAGGCGGCGAGGAGCGAGAGAGAGTGAGAGAGAGGCGCCGGTGCCGATGAGAGTGAGAGGAGGGTTTGTGAGAGGAGGGTTTGTGTGAGTTAGAAAGGGTTTGTGAGTGAGAGAGGGTCATTTGAAGTTTGAAATGAAAAAAAAAATTGAAATGAGTGAGAGAGTCACGGGTTAGTCGCAGCAGGGAGGATTTTTTTTTTAAAAAAAAATGATTTTACCGACCGAAAGGTAAAATTGAAATGAATGAGAGCCATTCATAATACAAACTGGCAGGCAGGTTTTTTTTTTTAAAAAAAATATATGTTACCGACCAAAAATTCGGTCGGTACCACCGACCAAAATGGGATTTCGGTCGGTGGTACTGACCGAATTTTCGGTCGGTAAAATTGGCGGAAATATTGGTGCTTTGAGGTTGGATGCTGAGAGTTTGCCGACCATAAAACCGGTCGATAATACCGACCTATGTTTTTTCGGTCGGTATTACCGACCGATTATTCGGTCGGTAAAACTTCACCGACTGAAGGCGGTCGCCAATAGTCGGTATTATCGACCAAAAAAAATCGATCGGTGCGTTCGGTCGGCCGAAATCAATTTTCTTGTCGTGAATTAACCGCAACTTTTTTGGTTTTTTGTACTAGTGCCAATATACATCATCTTATACTCATATTTATAAATCTCTACTGATGGTAGAGGACAATAGATAATAGATTAGTTCACTAGGCATGTTCACTTGGCATAATTAGTACTAACACAAATGCATTGATGAAGATAAATAGATTAGTTTGAATTTTGAAAAGAATGCAATGTTGTAGAGTAAAACACAAATACAATGATTATTAACAATTAAAATCAGCGGAATCCTAACTCCTCTGCGGTTATTGTTCGGTTATTCAATCTAGTACAAGAATAAAATAACAATACAACAATTAGCAAACCAAATTCATTAAAAAATACAAATTCCAACAATTACTTTCATTAGAATAATCAATGACATTCACTCCAGTAATAAAATCAAACAACCCAATCAAAAACAACATAATTATTCAACCAAAAGTAAATAGAAATTAGGGTAAATTAACTTAAATTGGGTTGTGATTTGGGACTATTAGTGATGAATTGTAGCAACTAGCAGTATTTACCTTAGCAGCAATGGAAATTTTGAGCAGGGGGAGCATGGCAGCAATGAYGACGAGGAGATGTGCGACAGTAGTAACGCTTCTTAGCAGGGGAAGCGACAATGGCAGTAACGTAGTCACATGGCAAAAACCAATTCGAGCAGATGCAACTTGRGGTCGAGTAGATGCAAGAGAAGAACCGGTGCCTGAAAAGTCACACGATCTAAAAGTGACGTTCCGACCAGAATTACAATAAAAATGTTTTGTTTATAGGTGGATGAACGTGTACGATACACAAGCAAGACTTGAACGCATAAGAGCGTACGTGGGCTTTCTAAACGAGGCAAAACCAGAAAAACTACTGCTTCTTATTTTTAGTGACGAACGTTAACTTGAGTTGAGTTAGAAGATCCATTACCAATCAAATACACATTTATGGGTGCTAAGAGGACACTTAAGGAGCTAGGAGCCCTAAGGATGGTGGAGGAGCCCTTATGCATTATTTTTCCCACTTTGGAAAAACCATTGAAGCTGAATTCAAGTGTTTTGAATCTTCTTACTAAATCTATGGGAAGGCAGGTGAGGATCCTCATAGACAATTGAAGGAATTTGTTATTGTTTGTTCTACTATGAAACCTGAAGGTATTGAGCAAGATGATGTTTGTAATGGTATGCCATAGACACTTAAGTTGTGTAAGTTTGTTGATCATCTTCATCTTCAATAATCACAAGTGCGGTGTGGGTTTTTCTCCCGGTCCTCGGGTCTCCCACGGTAATTCTTGTTTATTCACTCATTATTACCTTATTTGCTTATTTAGTAGTTTTACATCTTTCGRTTAAATTGTTAGTTGGCTAGGGAATATCATTGATTAGTCAAACACGTGGTTTTTGACCGCCAACAAAAGTACCCCAAATTAGAAGAACAATACATACACACCAAAAACAAAGAGTGATACAAAGTAACTAAAAATCTAAAAACAAATAACAATAAGCCCAGAAACATCGGCAACAAAGCTACAAAACACCATTGAACAAAGCAATAAAGCACCAATCAATAAGAGAAAAAAATAAAGAAGAAGAGTGTGAAACCTAAGTGTTAGTAGCAACATCGATCA
>SNQN01005739.1:3483-22313 GCA_008642245.1 Bassia scoparia
TTTCTACTAGTGAGCATGTAGCCCAACAGAGTTATTTGTCCCAACTAGGGGCGCCCCTAGGAGGGACTTGTTGACCTCATGTAGAGGTTTTCCATCCTGCATATTAAAAGGTGGTACACATGTGAGGGGGAGTGTTAAGGGAAGTACTCCACACGTGTTCCACATCGAAGGAATGAGTAGAGAATGACCAACATATAAGTCAATGGGTTACTCCACCTATCACCATATGGTTTTAGGATGGAACCCCGTTGGGCTTATGTGTGGTCTATTATTCTCCTTGTGTGGGCTTCTGCTTGACCCACCAAGGTTTGTCATCTTCTCATTGATCAATTTGATTTCACCTTCTATAAAGTATTACACTAAAAACAGAAGGAAACTTGTAATATCCTAATTCCTGGTTAGAGAGATGGTGAATAAATCAATCATTGATCTTTATTACATAAGTGAAGGGGGGAGGATGGTGTCCCCCTCTAAATTACTTCACTACCCTCACCAATGAAATAAAATAACAAATGAAAGTAGTAAATATTCCTAAAAAATTCAATCAAATTAATAATTTATGTGTGATTGAATTTATGAAAAAAGTACTATAAAAAATTTGCCCAAATTCAACACATATCAATCAAGTACAATTAAGACAACTTTGATAATTACTTCTTTAAACAATTTAAATTCAAATTTTCAATCAAGAAATAAAAATTTGAATATGATAAGTCATTAAAAAAAATTTAATTTTTCATACTTTGAAATCTACAAATATTATTAAAAGGCGTGCCAAATAACGTAGGCACGCCACGTGGACTCAAATTGAGGTAAAATCATGACAAGTGTCAATATGCCACATGTGATCATGTAATTATATTTACAATAATCTTATAATAAAACTTTTCAATTTCTTTAAATATTTATCATCTTCTACTTTTTTTTCCCCTCTATCTTTTCATCTCCTTATTTTATTTTAACCATTTAACTCATTTTTTTTCTATTTAAGATTTGGAATATGCAGACTTCTATAATTAACAACAACAACAACAATAATAATAATAGTTAGAATTTTTTTCATTTATAATGTATAATTTTCATGGTCAAAATATACTATTGAATACGTCCTCCATTTTACTTATTAACGCATCGTTGAAGAGATGCACGATAATATATGCAATCAAATAATAATATGTAGGAGAGAAAAATAAACATAATCACATGCAATTACAAAATCCAATGGAGAGATACATTATATTCTTTTATTATGTTCATATATAGGGATAATAAATTAAAGTAAATTTACGTTGAGACCACATTATTCTAAATTGGGTATAAAAAAATATGAGTATAAAAAAGAGAGGATGTATATTTTAAATTCTTTCAAACTTCAAACTTATTTGCGTTGTCTTTTAGTAGTGGTGCATGTATATTGGTGCATGTATATTGCAAATTCTTTTTTTTTTAAAATATGAGTATAAAAAAGAGAGGATGTATAACATATTTCAAACTTATTTGCGTTATAGTTTGATTTTGGCTCAATCATTTGCGTTGATTCACTACCAAATAAATACATTATTTTTAACTTGGGTCACGTGGATTGAGAAATTTAAAAGTAGTGTAACATTCAATTATATTAATAACAACAATCAGCACAGATTATTTTTTTATAAGTATTAAGTTTGAAACTTCATTCAAAATACTACAATATAATTTTTTCATATTTTATGAAGTTTCGCAACTTGCTTAACTAATTGTATAATCATAATTTCATTATATCGGTTCTTATACATAATCGCATGTATAAAAAATGGTGAAATTAATTAATAGGTAAAATAAATATATTTACAAAAGTAAAATTAAAACGTATGACCCAGGACAACGCCCGGGCCTGAATACTAGTTCTTTTAGAAAAATATGATCACACTACATCAAAAGTTTAAACTTTTAATACCAATTGATTGTTGGTGCAGTGGTGATTGGAACTACACTTGGTAGGGAAAACTCGTATTCGATCCTCTGCAATAACAATTGTAAGGAGATTGAAACATAGCCCCCAGAACTGATCCCCAAATCCAGATTAGCCCAAAGGGTGAATCGGGTGGTACACCAAAAGTTTAAACTTTTAATGTAGTTTTAATCTTTGTTCTAAAAAAATTATCTTTATTTTTATGAGAATTTTAAAAGTTATGAAACATCACAAGTTCACAACTTTAACAAATTGCAGATACATATTAGTATTCATTATTTAATACTAATAGTATTTTTTGCACGCGATGCGTGCGTGGCAAACAAATAAATATTTATAGACTTTCGTATGTTTTTTCTTATATCAATAATTCAATGGTTTTTAGTTGTTCGTTCATCGTTAGTCAAATATGAAGTATGTTAAAATAAAGAAATATATAAGGAAAAAAATTATGCTTAACTAATATATATTGACGAATAATAATGTGAGACATATACTTARTGCACAAATTTAATAGTATAACTGGTTGTACGTTATAACTACACTAAATTTTCCATGTTGGTCCACCAATTATCGTATCACGGAATATCATCCTAATTAGTGAACTTTCAATATGAATTCTATATTTTACGTTTTTTTTCATTGTGTAATCTTATCAAATATTTGTCATTTGAATCTTTTATTAGTGTAATTAGATTATGAATGTTTGATTGTTAACATATTATGTTAAGAAAAGAAAAATCACTTTAAACATTACTTAATTAGTATTCAATTGAAATTTTCAAAAGTATGCATTTTTAACTTGTTCACCATTTATGGGAAATTGAAAATTGAAAAATAAAAAAGAGATGATAAGGTATTTTTTAAATCATTGTAAATTAAAGTAATCAAGGATAATATAGTCATTTCATGGGGGATCATTAAGGAATGGTGGCATTTGTGTAGGGGGGACATCTTCCTCCCTTACTTATATAATAGAGATATGGTTAAGCTAGGAATAATTCAAAATAATAACATATTTTTAGTTCTTTTCTAGTTCCCATCTCAAAATAAATGATTCATTTTTTTGTTAAGTTGTTTAATATGTAATCAGACCGGTTAAAATGAAGTTTTAAGGCCCTGTTCGTAAAAATAGGAGTTTAGAGTTTATCTATTAGACGGTTTAGAGTTTTAGCTATAGAAGTTTTTAACTTTTTTGATTAGAAGATTTGACGGCATGTTTGACCAACTTTCCAGAAAATGGTGTTTGGTAAACTTAGCTGATTGCTAAAAGTTGATTTTTTTTATTGTGTAAAATGACATTATGATATATGTTTTAATCATGTTTGTATTATAATGTGGATTTAAAAGTCATTGGTCTTTCTCTCTCTCCCTATCCTCTAAAAGAGAAAAAGCTCCAAATGAGCTTTTTTGATTTTGAGAGCTTTTCACGAACCCAAAACTATCTCTTTGAAACTCTATTTTACAAACACCCCTATAGAGTTTTGACTAGTCAAAAAATCTAATAGTGGTTCAAAACTCTCTTTTTCACCAAAACTCTAATCTCAATAAAAAAAATTTCAAGGCCTGTTAAGCAGAATAAAGTTTAGAGTTTAGCCTGTTAGGTTTAGAGTTAAGAGTATCAGTTTTAACTTTTTTGATAAAGATTTGACCTACATATTTGCCCAACTTTTCCACAGAAAATGTGTTTGTAAAACTTAGCTAATTGTAAAGTTAAGCTGATTTCTTTTATTTGGTGAAAATTGACATTGTAGTACATGTTTGGTTCATGTGTAGTATTATAATAGTAGTGGGTTTATAAAGTCACTTCTTGTTTTTTCTCTTCCTAATCCTCATAAAAATAAAGCTCCAATAGGAGCTTTTGATTTTAAGAGTTTTTCACCCAAACATCTCTATTGAAACTTTATTTTTACAAAGACTCTATTAGAGCTTTTTGACTATCAAAAACTCTCAAATGTTGTTCAACTTCTTTTTTCCCAAACTCTACTTTGCAAACACCCCAATATTTTAAGAGGAAAGTGTTTAAATTAGTTTAATCTTATATTTTCAAAACCAGTTTAGATATATTCATTTTAATATTATTGTTTTTCAATTTGTATACAATCCTTTAGTAAGAAGTTGAGAGGGAAACTTTGGGAGGAAAATAAAGAACTATGTCATTTCCATAATAAAACAAGATAACTGTGGATAATATATGAACAATTTTGATAGTTTTTCATATTGAACTATGTTAAAAAAACCCATTCTGTTGTAACTCAAAAAAATTGAGTAAATTTGAGAGAGACCAAAAAATTGGATGGTTTATTTATCTCAAATACACTACTTGTCTATAGTTAATTTTTAATTTAAAAATATATTCACTTAAATTTTGTTTTGATATATATGCTGTATGCTAATTAACATAGATCTTAAAATCTCTATTATATAAGGAAGGAGGAAATGGGTGTCCCCCTCTTTAAAGATACAGTACCCTTATGAATTAAGAGTGCTAAAAGTTTTTGATACCTTAAGTTTAATACTAAAATTTATGAATGATGGTGTGTTTAAAGTTACCCAAAATTGAAAGAACATTTTATTATGTGATTAATTAATAGTGAAAAAAGTTCAAAACTGACAAGTCATATTCAATGAATTAAACTACATGAGATATGATTTAATTTATCGATAGTTGTTAGTTGTCTTTCTTTTTTTTGATGAATTCAAGTTTTTTTATGGGCAATGTCAGTGACATACAAATAATTACAATCAAAATAAATTATGACTAATTATAGATAAAATTAATTAATCAAAATTTTAAACATTTTAATTAATTACAACTATATAATTATTTGTAATCAATCACATTTGCATAGGTAAGCACGTATCGTGTGAATATTACTAGTATATAAAGTGAACACATGACGCATGTGCTGGCACTACTTTTAAAAAATAATATGACAATATTGATGATAGAATTGATTGATGTATTATAACTATATATATATATATAATTATATATTATATATATATATTATATATATATAGAGTCAGGATCAGTGAAAACCTACATGTTATATGAAAACGTAAACTCAAATAAATGGTATATTTACTTTTATGGTACAATCAGTAAAGGGTACGCAACAATATTCAGCATATTGTTGATAATGTCACACCCGCGTACCCCTTTAAACCTTCAATGTACCCCAGATCAAATCAAAGTATATACTAGATTAATCGCACCGTCCATTGCTCAAAATCTACGTCAAGGATTAAAATTTTTAGTTTTTCACTAAGGTTGTATGTTTTCACAGATCCTATTCCTTATATATATAATTATTAATATTAATATATATATATATTAAATATATGTATATAAATATATATATACCTTTTAAGTAACTATTTGTTAAATATTTCATAACTCTTGAGTTGCATTTATTAAAACAGTAACATATCGCAGTTTTTTAATGATGCATTATCTAGGAGAAAATAAATGAATTTAATGTTATGTCAAAATTAAATATTATAAAATTTGAGAAAGATATTACCATAGTACTCTGTATTATCTTAATGAAAAATAAAAAATTGATAAAATAATTAAAAAAAAAGTTAAACGCTAGTAATAGTTTATCTTCAAACGTTATCTTGAATATCTTCCCTACTTTTCTCAAACTATCCACGACTCTAATCTACTTGAAATCAACTTATCCAAAACCTATTTTTTTGTAATAATCTTAACTTATTGATGACCATCAAAAACTCTAATGCCGCTACTAAACTCTAATCAACAATACGCTAACGGGTCGTTCGTTTAACATTTGAAAAAGAGGGTGCGAATGGGATTATTAATCCCAAGTCTTGCTATTCCCATGTTTGGCAAGTGAGAATTACCATTTTGCATGGGAATGAGAATGAAATTATTTAATTTGTATTCCCCATGTTTTATAACCTAGGGGGTAGGTAATAAAATGGTGAGAATGAAATTATTTTGATGAAAAGTCTAAAATATTACTAATTTATTAAGAAGTAATTGATACTCTACCTTACCTCACTTATAATAGAGATAAATTGGTAGACTTGTATTTAATCACAACTTTAACCCCACATACCTAACAAGAGATTTCAAAATTTTCAATTTTATTCACACTAATATGTCTATTACTGTCTGAAAAAATTTGCTTGACTTAGTTGACCGATATTGACCATAATTGATTGAGAGTTTGACCAACCACGATTGAGAGTTTGACCAACCACGATTGAGAAGAATGTTGACTAGAGATAAGCAATACTCAAAACTTATTGAGTACTCTAGTCCAACGATAGAACATAAGTGCTAGAAGGGAGTAATCGGGAAGTGGCCCATTTAGAAGCAGCCCAATATGGAAAGGCCCATGGAATATCAAGCGACGAAGGAGACTTGGAAGGAAAGCATAGGAGAATTCGAATATTGAAAAGAAGCGCCAAATCAAGTAACCACTGGAGGGAGCAACCGCTGCAAACTTCCCACAATCTCTACCATTGAGGCCTATTAATATGCAAGACCGGATCATCATAAAAACAATCAAACAACAATCAAACAAACACTTTTCTTTCTTTCGCATTTAATAGCTTTTCTTAGCCGCACTTGATTTAGTAGTTAAGTATAGTGTAGCTTAATTAGTTTAGATTAGTTTATCGTAACATAGTTCATCCGTATGGATCAATAGTGTGCTTTTATCATTCCCAATTGTGTAAACATGGAGGTAATCATCCTTCCTTGTAATATAGTTGTGTAGTCTGACTCTATCATTACTATCTAATGGATGACTTTCGTTTATCTTTTGTCCTAAGTTTCARTTTTATTCCAAAACAAGTCTAATTCCTTACGTTTATACATTCTTAACTTCTTCTACGATCTTATGAGCCATTTTTACGTTAGTGGGGTTATCTTTGTAATCACAAACTAGAGGGGAAGCCCTCTACCGAACCAAAAACAACATTGGGCGGTTGACTTGTTGGTGAAGTGCAAAATCACCTCAACAATGTCAAACAAGGGATTGAGATTATTTTAGAATTCTCACCTTCTAATTCTCATTCCCACTCCCATCCTATATTCCTTAAATTCTCATTCCCAATTTCTAATTGAAGAGTGAAATACATGCCTTGTTAAAAGTACTTAAATGAACCTGGACAAGTAAMATCACGTGATTTTATATTTCAAACTGACCAAGTGACTCCTACTTTCATGCTTACCAAAGTTAAACCCCTCTTTTGGGTGTCTTCTCTATTAAGCTCACACACAAAAATCATTATTATTCACTTTTCTATTTCTTTTTTTTAGAGCTTTCTTTTTCTTTCTAACGTTCATTTATTCAAACTTTATTCTCTCTTTTTTTATTAAAAGAATTCCACATTCCTATTTATTTATTTTTTAAATTAATATACTATATCTTCAATTATTTATGATAAGAGACTTTATAAAATAAAATAATCATAAAAAACACGGATACATTCAAACATAATATCACATGCAAGTTCAAATATAAGAATATGCTTACCAAAAGTACATATTTGTTATTAATATATATATTATTCAAAAGTACTAATATCAACATAAGTATAAGATATATATATATGATAACAAAATACATTAAATCGTATAAAAGCATTATATCAGAAGTAATAATATCACACACAAGTATATAATAAAATTATAGAGAGTACATATATATATAATATATATATATATATATATATATATATAATAAAAATATATATATATATATATTATTATATATAATTATTATATATTATAATTATATATATTACTTCCTCCGTTCTTAAATTTGTTCTCAGTCTTCTTTTTAGAGAAATTTCACAATAACTTGATCCACTTTGCTTTCTTTCCAATTGTGGTGTGGCACCACAATTAAAATATTTATTTTCTCTCTTTTATTGCACCACAAATTAAAAGACTAAATTTCTCCACTATTTAAAATATTCATTAATACACCCACTTTAATCACTTTACTGCTTTGGTCCCACTAACACACCTCAATCACTTCACAAATTTTGCCTCGTTTACGAAAAAACCAAAGTGAGCGATTTTTAAGTAACGTAGGAAGATATGATTACAAAAATCTTATTAAAATCAACTCTAATGTTCTATACATAGACAATTTTACCGATAACAAGTTATACAAGTTTGTATTCGAGTAGTATTGAGCGTTAGTTGACTTTGAGGTACGGTTATTCCTTCAAGACTGAATGAATGGCTTACTAGTAGTGATTTGAAGGTGATTATTATTGATTATAATCTCATTATATAAGTGAAGGGAGAAGATGGTGTCCCCCTACAAAAATGTTACCCATACCCGTTAATGATCCTATGACAATGACTCATTATCTTAATTATTTAACTTTACAATGAGTTAAAAAACATATCATCTCTTTTTTATTTTATTTTCAATTTCCATAAATGTGACAAGTTAAAAATGCTATTACTTTGAAATTTCAAATGAATAACTAATAAGTAATTTAAAGTTATTCTTTTCTTAACATATAATGAACAATGAAAATTGATAATCTAAGTACACTAATAAAAAAGAATTCAAATGACATAATTGATAAGATTACCACAATGAGAAGTAAAACGTAAAACTTAGAATCATATTAAAATTAGACTATTAATATATTCTGATAACAATAATTGGTGACCAACAGAAAATTAGTTAGTTATAACGTCAATCAGTTATACTACGTATTAAATTGTGCACTACATATATGTCTCACATATATCGTCAATTATATTAGTAACACAACTTTTCCCTTATATTATATTCTTAATTTAACATACTTCATATTTGACACGATGACAACAACTCAAAACCATTGAATATTGATATAGAAAAAACATACGAAAATCTATAAAGTATTTATTCTAGTTTAACACAATGTCAAAAAGTACTAGTCGTGATATAGTCGTAAACTACTCCACGTGTATTGCTCATTTTGATTGCACTTAGGTCACCATGTGTACTAATTATAATCGAACCACATATACAAGTCATATTATTTTTATTAAAAAATTTGTATATATAAAAACTAAGAATCGAACACAAGATCTCTTCTAAACTTATGACATACTGCACAACTCAACCAATTATTATTAGTAATTTAAGTGTTACATATTTTTATATGAACCCTTCAAGTTAATTGTTTTTTTTTCACTTTAAATGTGTTATTCCATAATTATTTTCATCGGAGTATTCATTTCTTCAATTTGACATCTTCTTGAATGTATTACTCATCATGTCATCTTCAAATTTTCACACAAGAATCACAAATATAAAAATTATGAAATTTAGAATGTACATCTATTTCTGACGACGACCCAGACATCACACGGCCAACCACTAATTTAAGTAGAAAAAATGTCAACCCGTGTTTGTTTATTTTTAACCATGAATAAACAAAATTAATATATTCTATGATATAAAATGTGCTTTGTGTCATAAAATTGGTTGAGCAAAAGACTAATTTGGGCAGTATGATATAATATAAAGATACATCTAAGTAGCATAGAGCATGAGTAAATAATATTTTAAAAGCATAGTTCCATAGACCACACAAGGACTCGAACCGTAGCCCGTGACACAACTAGTTAGGCGATTAAAAGTAATCACCACAATATTATTTTGGAAAAATGGAAAGAAATAATCCCACCTTTTGGTGGTCTGCACACAATAATACGACCTGAATGTAATTATAAAATAATCCTAACTTTTATCCTAATTTTCACTTATTGCACCTAATCTTAAGGTCTACCTATCAAATCTCTCACCTTACCTCTTTAACCGGTTAATAACTTTTGAAATTAAAAAAATTCATAAAAAATTAAAACCCACCCCTCCTAATACCCACATCTAGAGATGAGCAAAAACGGTGGGTACTCGGTCCGGTACTCGGAACCGGTTGATTCGGTACCGAATCCGATTCCAAAAATGAGTCATCGGTTGTGACCGATTCCGGGCATGAACATTTTGGAACCGGCACCCGTTGGGTACCCGATGGCACCCATTCCGATTCTAGGTA
Organism: Bassia scoparia; assembly: GCA_008642245.1. Taxonomy (NCBI): domain Eukaryota; kingdom Viridiplantae; phylum Streptophyta; class Magnoliopsida; order Caryophyllales; family Amaranthaceae; genus Bassia; species Bassia scoparia. The sequence goes on from SNQN01005739.1 coordinate 13,487, forward strand.
CCCGGTACCACCAGTTTTATAACCGGTAACTAGTTATGACCATTGAGTTTAATAAAAATATTTGCTAAAGCCCAAATTATATAAACAATAGTAAGCCCAAATTATATAAAGAATATTGTACAAAGCATTGTGCTTTTATGGCCAAATACACATGCACAATTATGAAATTAGTTAGGACAATTTTTTGCTTTTTATTTATTTTTTGAAAAAAAATATAACCGGGTAACCGATTCTGGTTCCAATTATCAGGAACTGGTCGATTTCGGTTCCACCAAAAATGACCGGGGACCCGGTCTTACTCAACCCTAACCACATCTCACCCTTGCGATCACAACCCACAATCACCACCATCCATAACAACCAACCTTGTCGCTACATTCCCTCCCTCACCTATCCTTCCCCATCACCGTCATTGCCCTTCCTCGTACAATCTACCTCCCTCGCTAGTTCTTCTTCATCCCTCGTCGTTGCCCTCCCTCACACAATCTACCTCCCTCGTCGCTGTCTTCCCTTGCTCTCAACCACCGCTACACTTTGCACTGCTTTTCTATCTCCTTTTCATTGAATTTCAAGGGTGGTTAGGGTTAGGATTTTGTGGGCGGTTGGTTAGGGTTTTTGTTTCGATTGGTGGGAGTGCTGCATTTTCAAGGGGTGGGGGATGATTTTCGAGGAAGGGGGAGGAATGGCGAGTGGTGGCGATTATATTTTCGACGGTGGGGAATGATTTTCAAGGTAGGGGGAGGAGTGGCGGCTGAATTTTCGATAGTGGAGGGTGATTTTCGAGGGAGGGGGATGAGTGGCTAGTGGTGGTGGAAAGATTTTCGAGGGTGGGTGATGATTTTCAAGGGTGAAGAAGCTATGGAGTGGTGGCAGCTAGGATGATTTCGAGGGTAGGGAGAAGTGGTGGCTGTTGGAGTTTTGGTAGGAGCAATGGTAATGGTTGGGGTGGTGTGGGGTGATTTGGGGAGGGGTGTATGGGTGTGAGATTAGTTTATTACCCAAAAAAATTATATTTTTAAAAAAAGAAAAAGATGAATGACCTGATTAGGAGGCCATAGGTTAGAAGGTGCAATTAGTGAAGATTAGGATAAAAGTTAGGATTATTTTGTGATTACGTTCAGGTCAGATTATTGTGAGCAGACTATCAAAAGGTGGGATTATTTCTTTCTATTTTTCCTATTTATATTTATTTTTCATTTTAGTTAGGGACGAATTTTAAATTTGTTCCTAAATTTAGGAAAATTTTCATCCCTAAATATAGGGACGGATTTTGAATTTTCATCCTTCAATTTAGGGACGAATTTTGAATTTTCGTCTCTAAATTAGGGACGGATTTGAAATTCCGTCCCTAAAATTTTAAGGATGAATTTTTAAATTTTGTTGCTAAATTGATTTAGCGATGAAGGTTTTAGGGATGGCAAAAATTCGTCCCTAAATCAATTTAGCGATAGATTTTACTTATTTAGGGACGGATTTTGTCCGTCGCTAAATAGAGTTTTTTTTTTTGTAATGATCACATACAAGTATAAGATATACTTAATTACTTATATCATACAAAAATACATTATATTAAAATACACTATATCATTCAGAAGTAAATAATATCACACAATAGCATTCCTGTGATTTTATTATCTAACAATTCGATTGTTGCAGTGACAAGGTGAGAAGGGCGCACATACATATATTATGCCTTACTAACCTTTGTTTTTCATGTCTCTTGTATATATATCTTCATATCACCTTGTATATATTGCTTAAACAAGACCGGAATTTAATCGCTTGTCACATTAAAGTCAGATAATCATGGACGACCGGTTTCTAAGCACCTTATTAACATGACTAACAATCAAGTGATCGCCTTGTCCATTATAGAAGTCTTCGTTTGTCTAATAGCAACTCACCTAGTAATTAGTGTGTTTGCAAGATCAATTCAATAGGCTCTTTGAATTCAATTGTATGATTTATGGAACTACAATGAGACCGAAGAGCGCAGCGTTACATGCGGGCGAATTGGGTTACAGATCTGATTCGTACCATGTCCCCGAACCCACGACTGTTACTGATGGACGTGGGGCCATTAATTTGGCACCAATGTTCGGGCGTCCGTGAATAACCATATAGGCACGTCGTGCGATCCCCTCAATTCGACGACAACACCCACGCATTCACATGCGGATTCCATGCTCAACTCCATGACACTGAAGCTGAGGTCAACGCCCCTTGCCTAAGGCGGGCGAAGCCCTACGTTTTTGGCGACTTCATTGGGATAATCACCATTTTGAGTGGACAGACTTGAAAGTCGCGTTATATCATTCATAATTAATTGAATTTTGCTTGTGACCCTTCGAATAGGTCATTCCTATCACCTTGGTCTCAATATGGGCGATGTTCTATGCTCGAGATACCTTAAGGGGGATTTTATCTGGTTGCATGTGGTTAATGGATCACTGGCTAGGTAATCCTACCCGCCCATGCCGCTATGCATCATGTTACGATGCGGTATATAAGGGATCTCGGCCATACATCACCAATATTGTGTGGTGAAATTGGACCCAGCTCTACTCTAGGCATGGTACACTATCAGACTTAAACCAAAGCCGACTTATAGTTCACTTATCCTGACCTTAAGTGAATAAAATTGGGATTTGTGTTTCAAACAATGTGCTTGAACTTGTGACTCTTCATTCAGTCCAAATTCTTAACCACCAACTAAGCCCAGTCCCTTATCTATGGTTCAAGACATGAAGTCGATGATCCATTAGGCCATTCCAATCCAATTCAATTTCAAACTCCATCGACTAGAATCTGACTTAGGTTCGATCCCAATCCAAGAATCTTAAATCTGATTTAGATCGACCCTTTTGAACCTTAAACCTTAAATTAGGTTCAATTCAATTCCAATTCAAAACCTTAAATTGAATTAGTTCAATTCAATTTCAACCCAAGAGCTTGAATCCTGAATTAGGTTCGCTTCAACTTTAATCTGAGAACCTTAAAACTGAAACAGTTCGATCATAGACTCAACCCTAGGAACTTTGATTCAAGGCTAGGCCCATTCAATTTCAAGTGGCTCGTAGTTTCTAAGAGGTCCTTAATTCTGAAATATAGCCCATCTTAGGTTTGAACTTTCTCGAGTCTAGCGCCTTAAATCAGATTTAGTTCTAGCCCATTCAAGTCTACTTCGAGTTCAGTTCCTTAAGTCCAGAACCTCAAGACTGAGTTAGGTTCGTTCTTAAAGTTTTCAAGAGACCAATCTTTTGTTCTGGTGTTCTAAATGTAATTTCTTGATTTCAGCAGATAGCAAAGACTCGCAACTTGTCTCTAGGGCCCAAAGAGGCAAGAAGTAAGATCAAACACATCCTACCTCCACAAAAGGCCATGTCTCTTGAACCCTCCATCATCCACAAAAAAGCCTATCCTATACCTCCTTGGCCCAATGGAAAAACATCAAACACCACTACCATCAAAGCCTCATGAATCACCCAAGCGCGGGTCATCGATCTGCGCGGCCTTCTCTGGTGATGAGTCATAGATCCTAGTCCTAGCCATGTGTCCCTTTCAATTCCTGTCCCTTGAGTCTATGTAGTCTCTTCCTATACAATAAGCCGTGTACATTCAGCAATAAAATGATTCATTGTTTTTGGCAATATTATTTTCTAATTCTATGCAAGAGTCTCAACACTCATTGCCCAAATTGGTTTAATCTAATACTGATTTTTGAAACAATGCCCAAGAGAGGCCTTCTTTCACAGCTCCACAAATGACCCCTCCCTTCCATTCCTTTGTCACATCAAATCAAAAATCCCTTGCAACCTTTTGAGCCACAAACACTATCATTTAGCCTATCTTTCTTCATCACCCACATCTACCTAACCCTTTGGACCAAACGGTGCGTAGGAAAAGACACGTGCAAAAGAAAAAAGGAAAAAAAAGAATTAAAATGGGCAAAAAAGAAAAAGAAAAAATCAAAGTTCAATACAAAAGTTTTCACAAGCAAATCATTTCAAAATCCAAATCCAAAGTTCAAGCCCAATTTCAATAAAAAGCAAGAGTTAAAAAGCACACTGCGCACCGTGGGTCATTTCGTAAACATCAAGCCTTTTTCAACCCTCAAACCACAGCCTCACATTACAACCACAAAAGCCCTCTCTCACACGAGGATTGTTCAAATCATCATCAGAACTACGATGGTGCTGATTCCGTAAGGAACGTATGAAGCCTCTTCTCGAGGTTCGACCGCATTAACATTAAATCATTTGGAGCCTTTTGAGTGCTATTGACTTGCTAAGAATTCGTGGTATGTTTTGCCATCTAGAACCTGACATAGACTCATGTTTAAACCAACATCATTAGCCAACCTTCGTATCTAGCCACATCTTTGACCTTCAGTCACAAATTTGACCCTTTTTATTTCTCGAACCATAGCCTATTCTCTTGGTCACCTCAAGACTCATTGACTCAATCCCAAAGAGATGTAAAGCCACCTGACCTTGGGTCAGTACATCTTATTGGGAACTCATCCATAAATTATCCATCTTCCCTATGTTGACTTCAAAGCCGCAAACCACTTGCTCAAAGTCTCGCTGGGAGCTCGTTTCATCATGGCCCCTAATTTCCATGTTGGGGCTCTTGTCTCCTAAGGCCCTATTACGGTTCAAGTCTTTTGCTATCCAAAGGAAATCCTGAGAAAAATCACTTTTGGACCTGTCTTTCCTTCCAAGTTCAAAGTCATTGTCTCCCATGTAAGTCAATCCGTCCCAACCGTACTCTCTCTCTAATCAACTCTCTTCAAATAACGCTCTTCAATGGCACTTTGGTAACTAGGATTAGACTCTAGTATCGTCCTTTTCTAAGTCTAGAACCAGACCTAGACTGGACTCTTTCAATTCAAAGACTCATTCAAATCATGTCTAGAATCAGACCTGAACAAGTCACTTTCACAATCATGTCTTGAACCAGACCTAGACAAGCCACTTTTCAATAACTCTCTCAAATCAGTCTTGAACCAGACCTAGACAAGCCCACTTTCAAAGACTCTCTCAAATCATGTCTAAATCAGACCTAGACAAACTCTTTCAAATCATGTCTAGACATCAACCTATAGACAAGGACACTCTCAAATCAAGTCTAGAACCAACCTAGACTGGACTCTTTCAAATCAAAGTCACTCAAATCATTCTTGAAGCCAGCCAGACAAAGCCACTTTCAAAAGACTCTCTTCCAAATCAATGTCTTGGAACCAGACCTAGAACAAGCCACTTTCAAAGACTCTCTCAAATCAATTGTTGAAACCAACCTAACAAGCCACTCTTTCAAAGACTCTCTCAATCATGTCCTAGAATCAGACCTAGACAAGAGCACTTTTCCAAATCATGTTCTTAGAACAGACTAGAAAGACACTCTCAATACGATGTCTTAGCCAGCACCTAGACACAGGCCACTTTCAATGACTCTCTCAAACCTGTCTAAAACCAGATCTAGACAGACCCTTTCAATTCAATGACTCTTTCGAACCATGTCTAAAATCCAGACCTAGACAAGGCCCTTCCAAAAACTCTTTCAAAAATCTAATGACTGCCTGTCACTACTCTCAATTTCAACGTACCAAGTACAATCAAACATTGCATAGCAAATTTCCGCTTAGACATAAAAACAGAACCTATGTCTCACCAAGGTTAGTCCTTAATCCTGAATAGGGCTTATCGTTTTCAATGTCACATGCCCATTTCTCTCGGAAAGCCATGGACGCAGTCCGCATTTCTCCCAGTCAGCTGCGCCGAACGGGGAGTGACCACTCAAGACTACAGACACATCACAAGCACATCAACCGCATGGGACCACGGCTACAGGTAAAACTAACCTTTGTTTTGCCAAGGTACCGGCGAAAAAAAAGGGTAACTGGGGGTCGCAGAACTTCTTGAGTTGCTCTCCGTCCCGAAATCGCGAATACTTGACTTTCGTACTTCACGAACTCATCGTTCTTCTTCAGACTCAGTCAGAGTGGGGCTTCTGTGACACCTGAAAATGGTTCCCCCATAATGAAGATAATCCAGTAGACATGGAAACATTACTCGTCTTCGCTGTTTTTTCGACTCAGATAAAGATGCCTTTGAACTCAGCTGAAAGTCGGAATGCTTATCGATTCTTTTCCGAACTCACTGACAGTAAGGTCGACTTACAAGGCAAACATATTTTCTTTCGGTTTTCTCGATTAAACTCAAGGTTTTCAAAGGTTTACAAACAAGTCACTCTGGCATCTCCGTCTTTTTGTTTTATTCAGGTGCGTCACATTTTTCTTAATCCGCCAAGTTTTTAAATTATTTTTCTGATTTTCTCATGATTTTCTTATGAATTTTGCAATGTTATTATACGCAGAATTACGCAGAAATACGATACTGAATAATTAGAAAATACTCCGGAAATACGTCTAACCTCTCTAGAACATTCTAGAAATTCCTTGCTTGGAGAGCAAGGGTGTGTCTAGCGCTCAATCAAGGGAAATCTAATTAAAAATCGGGGAATCGAAATATTTCGAGGTTTTTTGAGAAGAATATAACGAAATCAGTGAGGCGTATATACGCGCAGATGCTGAGCGTATAACGCTCACTAGGAGCGTATATACGCTCCACATCCAGCGTATATACGCTCAAACCTTGCCATACGAAATTGTCAAAATCAAAAGGAAAGGAGAAGACGTAAACTGTGGTGCAGTGATAGCTCCACCGTGTACGCTAGTCTTCATTATACGTCTCATCCCAGCGTAATATTACGCAGGGTTTTTCCACAATGCCTCGTTGTTGCCTCGTGCCTATAAATATATCCTTGCCTTGCTCAGTCCGGGATACGCACACCAATAGGCACAATTCAACTGAACTTGACACTTTCTACTTCACCTACGAATTCTCATAGCTTCCAACAACTTCAAACTTCACCAAGCACAGTCACGAGCCACATCTATACACTCTCAAACAACTCAAAACACATATACGATTTCAATTCAAAGCATCGATTCTCTCGTACATCAACAAGCGAAAATAAGAGGTTAAATCATAACGATTACTCGACCAAAAACTCTGTTTCACCTTTTTTTTAATTCTTTTGTCCTTTTTAATTTTTAACCATTATCTTGAGTTTTAATTTCAATTAAAGACATGTAGAAGACTCACTTGTATAATCGTTCATGTAAATATGTAGATTTATAACCATTTTCACGTATTTCCATGGGTTTTGTTTTTCATTTATATACATTTTTCGTTGATACTACACGCGTTCGTTTTGTCTCAATTAGCATTCAATGCGAAACTTTCCTTTGAGTTTTATTCTATACAATCGATTGTTTGCGTTAGTGAACAAGGTGAGAAGGGGCACCAACATATTATTATGCGCCTTACTAACCTTGCGTTTTTCAGTCTCTATTTTGTATATATATCTTCTATCCACACTTGGTATATATTGCTTAAACAAGACGAATTTAATCGCTTGTCACCATTAAATCAGATAATCATGGAACACCGGTTTCTAACACCAATTAACATTGACAACAATTCAAGTGACGCCTGTCCATATAAAGTCTTCGTTTGTACATTGAATTAGCAACTCACCTAGAATTAGTGTTGTATATGCGTCAGAACAATTCAATAGGCTCTTTAATTCAATTGGTCATGATTTAGTGGACACAATGAGACCGGTTAGAGGCGCCTAATGCGGGCGAATTGGGTTACAGATCTAGATTCGTTACAGTGTCCACCGAAACCAACGACATGGTTACTTGATTGGACGTGGGGCCATTAATTTTGAGATCTCACCAAGTTCTTCGTGGCGTCCGTGAATAAACCTATATAGCACGGTACTCCACTATAACTCCTGTGGCGATTGCCCCTCAATTCCGTGACGAACACACTTCAACTGTTCCCAACGCATTTCACATTGCGTTGATTCCTAAATGGCTCACAACTCCATGACACTGATAAGCCTGAGTTTCAACGCCTCCTTTGGCCTAAGGCGGGGCGAAAGCCCTACAATAATTATTGGATATACAAAAATATTACATACCAATTAACTTTTAAAAAAGTATCCTTCTTGTCATCAAATAATTAATAGAAATATTGCAACTTATCAAATATTTAAATAATGAATCTGTTGTCTTTTAAACATGTGCGCACTTAGGCACATATTAGTAATAATACCATTTAAATTAATGATTTTTAAATTTGAATTTTTTTATTAAATTTAATGAGCACAATATTGTATTTACAAATCTTAACAACGATTCTGGATAGCTAATCTAGTTTTATTTTTAAACTACTCCCTCCACTCCACTGAAATTCTATTACCATCTTCACTCTAATAACATGAACCTTCACAATGAATCTCACCCTTTTCACTTATTTCCCATTTTAGGAAGTTCTTATTACGGGTAGTATTATTTTTTAAAATTGTGGGATCCAGCAACAATGTACCACAGCCCATACGTATACCAATTGCAATACACTAATGTGCATTAAACAATCTGTAAATTTTATTTATGGGTTTTTCTATAAATTACCCCTCAACTTCCGTGTTTCAACAAAAATGCACCTTATTAACTTTTTTTGTTACAAACATTAAACCTAACGTTTCAATATCATTCCACAACAAAACCTAAAATACCTAATTTAACTTAACCATTTAGTTGAATTAAAATCAACAAATTAAAATAGAAAAAAACAAAACCCCCTCCTCCTCATCCACCCTCCACAGCCCACTCCTCCCCCACCAATCACCCGATGCTATCCACCCTCCCACAAACTACAAACAACCGCCTCAGCCACCATATCACCCCTCG
>SNQN01005739.1:22338-33425 GCA_008642245.1 Bassia scoparia
GCATATATAATATAAATATATCATACATAATTAAATATAATCGTATTTAAGTACACTATATCATTCAAAAGTACATCATATCACACAACTACACAAATATAGATATAAGTATATCATACAGAAGTACATTATATCGTAATAATAAAGTACACTATATTATTCAGGAGTACATAATATCACACAAGTATAAACTTATAATGTTAAAACATATTCTATAATGCAAAACACATTATATTATATAAAGTATATCATATATTATAGAAAACATTATATCATATACAGTATATTTAAAAAAAAAAACGTAAATGATGCTCCAAAATTGTGTTGAGACCCTCACGATATAATATGATGCAGAAGTACATTTTATCATTCAATAAGTAAGTTATATCATTCAAAGTACATTATATTGTGAGGGAGCATAATATATAATGTAAATATATTACGGAATATAAACATAGAAGTGCATTATAAAAATTTCCTACACCATATCATTCACAACATACAAGTATAAGATAAAATGTAAAAAAAAAAAAAAGAAAAAAAGAAGAAGTTTAACTTTGACGGAAACAAAATAACGGTAAATAAACTTCCACAAAGTAGCAGAGTTTGTTTGGCAGTAAAAATACTATGTAATTACTTTATGGGGTGGATGGATGATGTCTCCATTAGTGCTTTATCAAAACATGGACCAGAGACAAATGTAGATAATGACAAGAAAGTGATAAAATAAAAAAAATTAGGAAAGTAAAATATAAGATAGTGATATGAAGGAAAAGCACAAGGGCACGGATGAGAATCGATCCAGGATCTCCTGAAATCGAGAGGGAGATTAACCAATTGAGCTATCCTCACTCTCGTTGTGTTTTAAATTTAAGTGATTTTAAAATTTGTTTTTCATGTCATAATTTTGTATTTTAAAATTTCGTCTTTCTAATGAGTGCCCAGGGCGCATGTTAAGAAAACAATCTCCTATAAAATATTTGATTTCATTTAATCATTAATAGAATATATAATTGTAGACACTTGAAAATTGTCTCCCCAAATGAGTATCCGTGATGAAACATACCGCGTCTCGCGTTTGTTTCGACTCAGAAAAGATGCTTTGACTCACGAAAGTCGGAAATGCGTGAGGTCATACTCGGAACTATTGAGCAAAGGTCACTTACAAGGCAAACATTATTTTCTTTCGGTTTTCTCGATAAACTAAAGTGTTTTCAAAGGTTTTCAAACAAGTCACGTGGCGATTCTCGTGCTTTTGTTTTCTATCATGTGCGTCAATTTTTCTGAATCCGCCAATGTTTTAAATTATTTTTCTGATTTTTCTATGATTTTCTATGAATTTTCAATGTTTAAATACGCCGAATACGCAGAAAATACGTTGAATATTAGAAAAATACTCCGGAAATACGTGGAACCTTCTAGAAATTCTAGAAATCCTTGCTTGGAGAGCAAGGGTGTCTAGGTGCGTCGAATCAAGGGACAATCCACGAATAAAATCGGAGGAAATCGAAATATTTCGAGGTTTTTGAAAGAATATCGAAATCAGTGAGCGTATATACGCAGATCTGAGCGTTATCGCTCACCAGGAGCGTATATACGCTCCACATCCAGCCGTATATACGCTCAAACTTGCCATACGAAATTGTCAAATCAAAAGGAAAGGAAAGCGTATTACGTGGATGAGCGTATATACGTCCTCACCTGCGTATATACGCTCATCCCAGCGTATATACGCAGGGTTTTTCCTGCCTCGTTTTGCCTCTTGCCTATAAATATATCCTTGCCTTGCTCAGTCGGGATACGCCACAATAGACGCACAATTCACACTTGACACTTTCACTTTCACACGATTTCATAGCTTCACAATTCACACTCACAGACAACAGTCACGAGACACATCTATACACTCTCAAAACACTCAAAACACATCGATTCAATTCAAAGCATCGATCTTGAATCAAACAAGCGAAAATAAGGGTATAATCTTGAGATTACTCACCAAAAACCTCTCTTTACCTTTTTTTAATTCTTTTTGTCACTTTTAATTGATTAACCATTATCTTGAGTTTAATTCAATTTAAAGACATGTAAGAACTCACTTGTTAATCTTCATTGTAAATATGTAGGATTTTATTAACATTTTCAGTATTTCCATGGTTTTTGGTTTCATTTATTACACTATTTGTCGATACTAACGCGTTTGTTTGTCTCAATTAGCAATTCAATCGAAAGGCGATTCCTTTGAGTTTTATTCTAACAATTCGATTGTTCTGGTGACAAGGTGAGAAGGGCGCACATACATATATTATGCCTTACTAACCTTTGTTTTTCATGTCTCTTTGTATATATATCTTCTATCACACTTGTATATATTGCTTAAACAAGACCGGAATTTAATCGCTTGTACATTAAAGTCAGATAATCCATGGACGACCGGTTTCTAAGCACCTTATTAACATTGACTAACAATCAAGTGATCGCCTGTCCATTATAGAAGTCTTCGTTATAATCTAATAGCAACTCACCTAGTAATTAGTGTGTTTGCAAGATCAATTCAATAGGCTCTTTGATTTCAATTGTATGATTTATGGAACTACAATGAGACCGAAGTAGAGCGCTACATGCGGCGAATTGGGTTACAGATCTGATTCGTACCATGTCCCCGAACCCACGACTGGTTACTGTGATTGGACGTGGGGCCATTATTTGGCACCAATGTTGGCGTCCGTGAATAACCTATATAGGCACGTGTGGCGATCCCCTCAAATTCGACGACAACCCCAACGCATTCACATGCGGATTCCATGGCTCAACTCCATGACACTGAAGCTGAGGTCAACGCCCCATTGCCTAAGCGGGCGAAGCCCTACGTTTTGGCGACTTCATTGGGATAATCACCATTTGGTGAGTGGACAGACTTGAAAGTCTCGTAGTTCATATTCATAATTAATTGAATTTTGCTTGTGACCCCTTCGAATAGGTCATGTCCTAGTTCACCTTGGTCTCAATATGGGCATTGTTCTATGCTCGAGATCACCTTAAGGGGGATTTTATCTGGTTGATTGTGTGTTAATGGATCATGGCTAGGTAAGTCCTATCCCGCCCATGCCGCGTATGACATTGTTACTGATGCGTTATAAGGGGATCTCGCCATACATCACCAATATTGTGGTGTGAATTGGACCCAGCTCTACTCTTAGGCATGGTACACTATCAGACTTAAACCAAAGCCGACTTATAGTTCACTTAGTCCTGACCTTAAGTGAATAAAATTGGGATTTGTGTTTCAAACAATGTGCTTGTTAACTTGTGACTCTTCATTCAGTCCAATTCTTAACCACCAACTAAGCCCAGTCCCTTAATCTATGGTTCAAGACATGAAGTTCGATGATCCATTAGGCCCATTCCAATCCAATTCAATTTCAAACTCCATTCGATAGAATCTGACTTAGGTTCGATCCCAATCCAAGAATCTTAAATCTGATTTAGAATCGACCTTTTGACCTTAACCTAAATTAGGTTCAATTCAATTCCAATTCCAGAACCTTAAATCTGAATTAGGTTCAATTCAATTTCAACCCAAGAGCTTGAATCTGAATTAGGTTCGCTTCAACTTTAATCTGAGAACCTTAAAACTGAACTAGTTCGATCATAGACTCAACCCTAGGAACTTTGATTCAAGGCTAGGCCCATTCAATTTCAAGTGGCTCGTTAGTTCTAAGAGTCCTTAATTCTGAAATAGGCCCATCTTAGGTTTGAATCTTCTCGAGTCTAGCGCCTTAAATCAGATTTAGTCTAGCCCATTCAAGTCTACTTCGAGTTCAGTTCCTTAAGTCCAGAACTCAAGACTGAGTTAGGTTCGTTTCTTAAGAGTTTTCAAAGTAGACCAATCTTTTGTTTCTGGGTTCTAAATGTAATTTCTTGATTTCAGCAGATAGCAAAGACTCGCAACTTGTCTCTTAGGGCCCAAAGAGGCAAGAAGTAAGTCAAACACATCCTACCTCCACAAAAGGCCATGTCTCTTGACCACCCTCCATCATCCACAAAAAAGCCTATCCTATACCTCCTTGGCCCAACTGGAAAAACATCAAACACCACTACCATCAAAGCCTTCATGATCACCCAAGGCGCGGTCATCGATCTGCGCGGCCTTCTTCTGGATGAGTCATAGAGTCTAGTCCTAGCCATGTGTCCCTTTCAATTCCTGTCCCTTGAGTCTATGTAGTCTCTTCCTATACAATAAGCCGTGTACATTCAGCAATAAAATGATTCATTTGTTTTTGGCAATATTATTTCTAATTCTATGCAAGTCTCAACACTCATGCCCACAATGGTTTTAATCTAATTACTGATTTTGAACCAATGCCCCAAGAGAGGCCTTCTTTCACGCTCCACAAAATGACCCCCTCCCTTCCATTCCTTTGTCACATCAAATCAAAAATCCCTTGCAACCTTTTGAGCCACAAACACTATCATTTAGCCTATCTTTCTTCATCATCCCACATCTACCTAACCCTTTGGACCAAACGGTGCGTAGGAAGACACGTGCAAAAAGAAAAGAAAAGGAAAAAGATAAAATGGGCAAAAAAAAAAAGAAAAAATCAAAGTTCAATACAAAAGTTTTCACAAAGCAAAATCATTTCAAAATCCAAATCCAAAGTTCAAAGCCCAATTCAATAAAAAGCAAGAGTTAAAAAGCACACTGCGCACCGGTCATTTCGTAAACATCAAGCCTTTTTCAACCCTCAAACCACAGCCTCACATTACAACCACAAAAGCCCTCTCACACGAGGATTGTTCAAATCATCATCAGAACTACGATGGTCTGATTCCGTAAGGATACGTATGAAGCCTCTTCTCGAGGTTCGACCGCATTAACATATAAATCATTTGACCTTTTGAGTGCTTTGACTTGCTAAGAATTCGATTATGTTTTGCCAGTCTAGAACCTGACATAGACTCATGTGAACCAACATCATTAGCCAACCTTGTATCTAGCCACATCTTTGACCCTTCAGTCACAAATTTGACCCTCTTTTATTTCTCGAACCATAGCCTATTCTTTGGTCACCTTCAAGGACTCATTGACTCAATCCCAAAGAAGTAAAGCCACTGACCTTTGGTCTAGTACATCTTATTGGGAACTCATCCATAAAATCTACCATCTTTCCCTATGTTGACTCAAAGCCGCAAACCACGTTGTCTCAAAGTCTCGCTGGGAAGCTCGTTTTCATCATGGCCCCTTAATTTCCATGTTTGGGGCTCTTGTCTCCTAAGGCCCTATTACGTGTTCAAAGTCTTTTGCTATCAAAGGAAATCCTGAAAAAATCACTTTTGGACCCTGTTCCTTCCAGTCAAAGTCACTGTCTCGCCAATGTAAGTCAATCACGTCCAACCGTACCTTCTCTCTAGTCTATCTCTTCAAATAACACTCTTCAATGGCACTTTGTAACTAGGATAGACTCAGTATCGTCCTTTCATAAGTCTAGAACCAGACCTAGACTGGACTCTTTCAATTCAAAGACTCATTCAAATCATGTCTAGAATCAGACCTGTAACAAGTCACTTTCACAATCATGTCTTGAACCAGACCTAGACAAGCCACTTTCAAATACTCTCTCAAATCAGTCTTGAACCAGACCTAGACACAGCCCCACTTTCAAAGACTCTCTTCAAATCATGTCTAAATCAGACCTAGACAAGACTCTTTCAAATCATGTCTAGAATAGACCTAGACAAGACCACTCTCAATCAAGTCTAGAACCAACCTAGACTGGACTCTTTCAAATTCAAAGTCACTTCAAATTCATTCTTGAGCAGCCAGACAAGCCACTTTCAAAGACCTCTTCCAAATCATGTCTTGAAGCAGACCTAGAACAAGCCACTTCAAAGACTCTCTCAAATCAATTCTGAACCAACCTAACAAAGCCACTCTTTCAAAGACTCTCTCAATCATGTCCTAGAATCAGACCTAAGACAAGACACTTTCCAAAATCATGTCTAGAAATCAGACCAGACAGGACACTCTCAAATCGATGTCTTATGAACCAGCACCTAGACAAGTCCACTTTCAATGACTCTGCTCAAACCCATGTCTAAAACCAGATCTAGACAGACCCTTTCAATTCAATGACTCTTTCGAACCATGTCTAAAACTCCAGACCTAGACAAGGCCCTTCCAAAACTCTTTCAAAAATCAGATGACTTGCCTGTCACTCTCGTCAATTTCAACGTCACCAAGCTACAAGTAACATTGCATAGCAATATTTCGCTATAGACATAAAAACAGACCTATGTTCACCAAGGTTAGTCCTTAATCCTGAATTAGGGCTTATCGTTTTCAATGTCACATGCCCATTCTCTCGGAAAGCCATGGGACGCAGTCCGCATTCTCCCAGTCAGCGCGAACGGGAGTGACCACTCAAGACTACAAGAACATCACAAGCACATCGAACCGCATGGGACCACGGTACAGGTAAAACTAACCTTTGTGTTTGCCAGGTACCGGCGAAAAAAAAGGTAACTGAGGGGCGCAGTAACGTCTTGAGTTGCTCTCCGTCCCGAATCGCAATACTTTGACTTTCGTTTACGAACTCATCGTTCTTCTTCAGACTCAGTCAAAGTGGGGCTTCTGTAGACACCTGAAAATGTGTTCCCCCCAAATGAGTAATCCGTGATGGAAACATACTGCGTCTTCGCGTTTTTTCGACTCAGTAAAAGATGCTTTGAACCACGAAAGTCGGAAGCTTGAGGTCATTCTCGAACTATTGAGCATAAGGTCACTTACAAGCAAACAATTTCTTTCGGTTTTCTCGATAAAACTCAAAGGTTTTCAAAGGTTTTACAAACAAGTCACCTGGCGACTCTGCTTTTTTTTTCTATTCATGTGGTCACATTTTTCTGAATCCGCAATGTTTTAAATTATCTTTCTGATTTTTCTATGATTTTCTTTATGAATTTGCCAATGTTTAAATACGCAGATTACGCAGGAAAATACGTGAATAATTAGAAAAAATACTCCGGGAAATACGTGAACCTTCGCATATCAAGGTATTGACATATATGTCTAGAAAGTAGCGCATTAGTTGTTGGAGGCCAGACAGTTTATTGGGGTGGTGCTAGGTGCGTCGAATCTAAGGGAATCACTAATAATAAAATCGGGGATCGAAATATTTCGAGGTCTTTTGAAAGAATATTTTCATCGTCTAAATCAGTGAGCGTACTTATACGCAGATGCTGAGGCGTATATTACGTCACTAGGAGCGTATATACGCTCCAATACAGCGTATATACGCTCAAACCTGCCCATACGAAATTGTCAAAATCAAAAGGAAAGGAGAAGCGATCTCTCTCTTTAAAACTCACATACACCATCACGTCACCTCTCCTCCGAGGCAAACAATTGTAGACAACCACCACTCCAACCAACACATCTCCCTTGCTAACCACCTTGCAACCCGTCTCCCTCCCTCTCAAACCACCACCTAATCGAAACGCCCCAAATCAAAACTCTCAACCATCGCAAAGGGGACTTCAAATTATGGGTTTCAAACTTCCAATTCCGGGTTTGAAATTCTATTTCTGGGTTAGATTTTAAAGCTGGTGGGTCGCGATGGTGGTGGTTGAGCAACCACAAATTCGAATTGGGGGGGGGGCATTCGAATCTGGTGGCTTGTGATGGTGTGGATGGTGGTATGTGAATTGGAGGGAGGAAGGTTATGTGGTATGCGATTTGGAGTGGTGGCGAGGGTGGTGGGTTGGTTGCAAAGGTGATGTGAGTTGCTACGGTGGTGTTTGGTTGTGAAGGTGGTGGGGGCTAGTTGGTTGGAGTGGTGATGGAGTGGTGGAAGGGCTGCTGGAATGGGGATGGGTGGTGGGAAGGGTATTTTTTTCTTTTAATTTTCATGTTTTTTTAAAATATTATAATTAACTATGTTTGGTTAATTTTAACCATATAGGTTATGTTATGGAAGGATATCGAATCTCGGGTTTATTTTGTAAACAAAAAACGTAGTAGGTTTATTTTGTAGAAAACGCGATAGTTGAGGGGTATTTTATAGAAAAACCCTTTATTTATTTGTCTCTCGCTCCAATCTAAATCTACTTTTTAACCCCACTTATTATATTATATTATATTATATAAGTTTCCATATTTTAGACCCAAATAGTGTATGGTAGCTTCTCCATGAAACGAAGGGAGTAGTTTAGTTCCCGTGTAATGCATAATTTTATTAGATTTATTTTTTAAGAAGTACTATTTTATAATTAAAATTCGTGAAATATTTATGAGAATGATAGATGAAAATTGATAACACTATTTTACACTCATATTTCTATGCAAATTTTGTGTGTTATCATCATATTTTCCCCATAGTTTCAATCTTTTAGAGCTATTATACTTTATATTTAGTTATTGCTCTTCTCAGGTGTATTATTCTTTGTTTTTGTAGGTTTTAGATGTTTTTGTTAGGATTATTGGAGATGCAAGTAGAGTTAATTGGATGTTGATCAAAGAATGGACTATTCAAGGCGTTTATGTTGGCGAAAAGTTTCTAAAGAACAGCTCATAAAGTTCTTCCGCAACATGGTTATGGAAATCACTTAGTTTGTTACAACCTAGTTGTGGCCACTTGGTTTTGAAGTATTTTGAAGTACAAGATAGCCTACTCTACACCCTGGTTGCGGCCTAATATCACATGTCACACCTTGGTTGCAGCTCATACTTTGATGTAACAAAAAACTCTTGATATTCCTAGCATATAAATAGGATTAGATAGAACTTTTTATCTCTTCTTCTAACACTTTTAATATCATTATTTTCAGAAGAAAATTTTAGTTCTCCTTGTTCTTCTTTGGGTACACAACTCTTAACTTTGGTTCTCTTGATATTAATTTCGCAAACTTCACCAACTCAATTCAAGCACTATTTTCTCATCTCTATTATCTTTTAGTGTTGTTAATTATGTTATCTTTCAATATTTGTTTTGTTTATTCAATAATTATGTGTGAGTAGTTTCTTAAACTAGAGTAGATTAAGTCCTAACCATGATTGATTCATGAGTAATTTGTAAAATCACCAATTTAATTATTCTTGCTTAACTGGTTATGCTTATGCCAATACTAAATTAGGGATAATTAGTATTGTTATGAATTCAATGTTTTTAGCACAATGGGAGTTGGGTATTGATGAATTTGATTATTTCAATTTAGAATATGAAATTCTCCACCGGAGTAGGTAGAATGAATTGTTGGAAATTAGGGTTTTGCGCACCTACTTGGGATAAGTTTGATAGGGCATTCTGGTCTATAAGCAGTTACTTTCTATGTAGAAATTAGAGGAAGCATTTGACCAAAATTTTTGGTTTTCTGGGTTAAATGAATTCTGATTCCGCAAGATAGCAGATCGCAACTTGTCTCTAGGGCCATAGAGGCCAAAAGTATTCAACACTCCTACAGCAAATCCCAGGTATATCCACAAAAGGCCCATAAAATTCTCACGCTTAACGACCCCCAATAGCATGCCTGACTAAAAAAGAAGCCTAAACCTTAAATTCCATACGCACCTAATAACGACTCCCACATACATTCTCTCGGATAAATCTACAATCAAAACACTGAATTACCCATCTGAACAATACTTTCAAAGCCTCATGAGACCAACCCCCCAGGTCGCAGTGTCATCGATCTGCGCAAAGGGATGTTCCCCTTCTCCCTGGTTGCGCTGGCACATCACATAGGATTCAGTAGTCTACCCAGCCAGTGTCCTTTCAATCCTCTGTGCTCCTATTCGTTTTAGTGTTCTAGTTCTAAACAATAAGGGCCGTGTACTCGCCATAAAATGAAAGCATGAGACCAGTGGTTCCTTATTCTTTCGGCATAAATTAACCTATACTACCTAACTCTGAGTGCCATCAGGTCTATAAGCCCAACTTCCCAATGTCGCGCCACCAATTGTTAATCTATGATACGATTTTGAACGAAATCCACAGAGAAAGTACCTCTCCCTTTCACAGTCCAAAAATGACCTCCCTTCATACCATACTTTGGTCACTATGTATAAAACAAATGAAATAATGATTCCTATCACCCTAGCTAATGATACTGAAACACCAATCCTAGAATGAGCAAAACCCGTAAGAATACAAATAGCATTAAGCCTAACACTGTGCTTAGTCAAAATCGACCTAGACACTACTACGTACGATAAGCACGCGTTGGACCAAACGGTGCGTAGAAAGACGTGCAAAGAAAGAAAAGGAAAAAAAGAATAAGCAAAAAAGAAAAAGAAAAATCAAGTTCAATACAAGAAAGTTTTACAAAGAGGAAACAAAAATGCAGAAGTCGAAAATTAATCAAAGAAACCAGAACAAAAGTACACAAAAGAAGTTGTATAAAAAAGTCAGCTCTCCACCACAATCAAAGATTAAAAGAAGTTCGAAGCAGATCGGAAAATAAAAAAGCACCTGTGCGCATCACACGTAGGTATCAATTCAATCATGATAATACACGATGCAAAAATGCCTATTTCTCAACTACAAAAATCCATAAAAAAATTAGGTAATAAAAATATATTTTACACTCATTAAAGACATTATCTACCATTATATAAAAAAATATTTAGCGAATATATATGTGATAAATTACAGGAAAACTTAGTTAAAGTCTTCTCATATTCTTATTAAAACCGTGCATCACCTAACAAAAAATACCTAACTGTTCCTCCTAACTATGTAGTCGGGCAAGTAAGAGTCGATACTAAGAGACAAGTGGTTCAAAGTGGTTAATTTCGATTTTAACTAATACTAAGCAAGTAATAATTAAGTCTTTGAGATCAATTAACTATGCTAACACTAATCAAAGCAAATAAAAATAATATTCAAGGATTAAAAAGAACCTAGAGTTAAGCACACCACTGGCATAATGACACAAAGCACTTCAACCTCCCAATTTAATCGATTAATTGTTTAAGAGAAAAAGGTAACTCTAATGAGTATCTTAAACCCCTCTCGAGTATGTAAGACTTCTTGAACTTGCAATCAAACCTACTCCGTTAGGAAAATCCATACAATCAAAGACGTACATTAATT
>SNQN01005740.1:0-11564 GCA_008642245.1 Bassia scoparia
TATTTTCTTCGTTTTCTCTTTACTTCTTCTCTTTTTCGCTCGCTTCTAGTATCTTATTTTGGAATTCAATTTTCTTGTTTTTGTACTTTTTCTTTTTCTAGTTTTGATCTGCGTAGTCGCAAATCAGTTGTTCTCTTTCTATTGCTTAGTTTCCTAGTAGATCCTGAGTTTTCAAATTTGTTTCTCTTTCTCTTCTACTTTTTCTACTAGAATCTGAGTTTCGTTTTTTGTTTCTCTTTCTCTTTTCCACTTTTTCTACTAGATCTGAGTTTCAATTTTTGTTTTCTTTCTCTTTCTACTTTTTGTAGTAGATCTGAGTGTTTTTGTTGTTTTCTTATGTTTTTAATTTGAAAGAAAATCAACAAGTTTTTAAATCTAGTGTTGTTTGAAATTCGTCATTTCGTTTTGAAGTTAAGATTTCATAATGCTTTTTGCATGTAAGTGCTTTGTTCTTCCAATTTTAGTGCGAATGTTGTTTTGTGTTTCGATTTGAATTATCGGAAGATTCAGCATTAAAAATGCTTTCTGAGCATTTACAGGTTATGTCGAACTCTTAATTTAACTGCGTGTTTATTTTATTACGTTTTCTTTGATATTTTTTTTTGTTTTTAATATATTTCATGAATATTTTTTCTTTTTGTAGCTCTATACGTGTAATTTTGCTATTCTTTGATATATATCTATGTGAAAGAGTAATGTTGAATATACATAAAAAGTAAGCTCAAAGTTTTATAGACAAACATAGATGCTCGATTAATTGATGAAAAGAATGAATTTTTTGTTTTTTAATTAAAGTGTTATTTTCTGTGAGATCTGAATTTTTCATGTTTGGTGTTTCTTATTTGTATGTTTTTTTTGATTTTTTATTTAAAGTAAATGAATAAACATGAAAAGTAATGATTATAGTTTAGCTTTGATTAACTGTATAGTTCTTGTTTTATTCTACAGCTCTTTGTTTTAAATATTATTCATGAATTTGAAAAGTAATTGTTTCCTTATATAAAAAGCATGAAATGTAATATAGAGAATAAGTAATAAGAAATTATTTTATTAACAAAAAGTGATATAATATGATTAAAAGTAATCGTTTTTGTTTGTGATAAATTAATCCTAAATTGCTTTTGCTTTTATAAAGTTTTTTATCTGTGTTTTTCTATTGCTATATTTTTTGTTTAACAATATTGTTCATGATTAACAAGAGTTCCGTCTTTATAAAAAGAACTAAGTGTAATATAGCAACTAAGTAATCATATTTTTACTTAACAAAAAGTAATCATGAATATGCTTGATAAGTAATCGTAAATTTTTTTGAAAAGACTCCTCATTGGTAATTTTTATAATGTGTTTTTTATTTGATTTTTTAATAAAATAATATATTAAACATGAAAAGTAAGATATAGTTGAGCTTTCAGTTAAGTGTGTGGTTCTTGTATTTCTACTTTTTTTTTTAAAAAAAATATTATTCATGATTGAAAAAGTAAGTTATATAGACAATAAGTAATCGTTTTTGTTTTGAAAAAGTAATGCTAATTGCTCTGTTTATAAAGTTTTTTATGTTTTTTCATATCTACTATTTTTGTTTTAAAATATTGTTAATGATTTGAAAAAGTAGTTCCGTCTTTATAAAAAGTAATGAATATAGACAATAAGTTAATCAGGAATTATTTACTTAACAAAAATGATAATGATAATATGCTCTGATAAGTAATCGTATATATTTTTTGAAAAGTAATCCATCATTGTAATTTTTATATGTGTTTGTTTTATTTGATTTTTTAATAAAGTAAATAATTAAACATGAATAGTTACATGATTATAGGCTGAGCTTTTGAGTTAAGGTGTGTTTCTGTATTTCATACTTTTTTTTTATAAAAATAATATTCATGATTTAAAAAGTAAGTGTAAATATAGACAATAAGTAAGTTTTTGTTTTTGAAAGTAATCGTTTATTTGCTTTTTTTTTTTTAAAAGTGTTTTTTATGTTTTTTTCATTCTACTATTTTGTTTAAAATATTATTCAAGATTTGACAAAAGTAGTTCCGTCTTTATAAAAAGTAAGTGTAATATTAGACAATAAGTAATCAGAAATTATTTACTTAACAAAAAAGTAATGATAACTATGCTTTGATAATTAATCATAATATACTTCATAGTTTTTTACCTGTCTCTAAGAAATCGTTGATTATGTCTTCTTCCTCTGTTTTCATCAACACTTGTTTGCATTTATTTTGGTATTTTTGATGTTCCAAAATCTGCCATAACTGTCAATCTGTAAATGCATGTGCAACGTGTCTTCAATGTTTTCTACTCCATTTGTTTTTCTGTTTCTTCTGTTAATAATGAATTAGAATCTGCTGATTCTCGTCCTTCATTGTATGATGTCATTGTTTGTTGGAGGTTGCTGGAAATTTGCAATGCGAGAAATCTTCGGACTCTGCTTGATGATGAAGCAAAAAATTGCAGGAGAGAGAAAGGTTTCGTGTTGTCAAGCAATTGTAGAATGAGAGAAAGGTTTTCACAGATAACACGGTATGCAGATTCGTCGAGAGAGAGAAAGAGCTCTGTAGTTATCTTTGTAAGAAGAAGCAGTTGAAGTTGCTTTGATGGTGACCAGAAAGCTTGAAAATTGTTGAGGTGACACGCAGGTGAAGTAGCGTTGAGGTATGAAGAGAAAAGCGTGAGAAATTTCTGAAGGAAGCACAGTTTTTATTTATTATGGCGGCTGATTTTTTTGGTTCATTTTTTTAGGATTTACTGTGTGGATTGTATAATATTTATACTGTTTTTTTAGGAAAGTTATTTTAGGTAAGTGTTGTACGGACATAACGGAGTCCGTTATGTCCCTTAGCCAGCCACACAGAAAAATAGGTGTGGCTGGTTCCACACAAAACGGACTGTTTATCTAATATAATAGGTGAAAAATATTAAATATGGTTCATTTATCTATGGAAAAATTGAATAAAGTTAAAGTTAAAAATGAAAAAAAAAAATACTAAATCAGACAAATATTTAGAAATTCTATCATGACAAACAAAAGAAACGGAGGGAGGGAGTACAAAACAAAGCGCTACACGTAAAATCCACACTATATAAGCAATGGTAAAACCGTGTGCAGTGGATCCTAATAATAATAATTACACAATTAACAATAATATCACTCCGTATCAGTTTATTTGCAATGATAAATATTTTATCTCACTCATATATTATCAATTGTTACGGATAAACTAATACGGAGGGAGTACATACAGACCAGTTGATCTGAACTTAGCTTGCAGACATGAAACATGATTAAAATTTATGTTTAGCTTTATCAGATGGAGATGCTGTTTGGAACTCCCTTACCGGTGACCCCTTCGGTAGATAATGGCTTCAGCAACTCATAAGGTAAAACTCCGGCTCCGTGCCTATGCTTTAGATATTCATCTTTATTCCTTCTATCAATTGTTTTGTCTAAATCAGTAAGACAATCACGAAAACATTTGAAGGCGTCTTTTATTGCTTCTTCTGCTTCCCAAGATGGCTCAATTTTTTGGCCTATATATTCCTCTTCAGATGAATGAGTCGAAAGTACATCTAGAACTGCTATAACTGTCGCCGCTTGTTGCATCGACGGGAAGCATTCGAGTAGCGTCTTCTCAGGGCTTCTAATAAAATTGCCCCAATTTACTTCATCTGTGTAACGATATTCTGAAGGCATCCTAGTCCTGGTGATAGTAGGTCTATTGGGGAAGTAACCTGCATAAGCATACTGTCCGAAGTTGACTGCTGCATGGTGCCCTGAAGCCACCCATATAATGGTTGTGATAGTTTGGATTAAATCTTCATTTGTTTTAAGGATCGGCCACCACGTCTCGTCTTTCTTGTCACCGTGACCTACGGTTCTTACCTCAGTCCACCAAGCTTGAAGCTCTTCATCTAGCTCCACTTGGGTTCGAACGTTTGGATCTTCGTAGACATGGTAGTAGTGGTTCACATAATCCGTCACCCATTGCTTGATATAATCCCATAACTCTAAGCCATCATTCGCGTATGGATAGTCCTCTATTGTTAACTTAAGTCCATGAGGTGCCGCTGGATCTTCAATTGCCATTCCCCTATTACGACGTTCCAAAACAATTAATTCAACAAAAAGTATTGTATGCATCAGATGCATAATAAATTTATTGTGCATTAAGCATATAGTTACCCTTTATATCAATATAGTAAGCCTTCATATCAAAATAGTGACCCATTTTCACTTTACATCAATATAGTGATAAATAATAAGGATCACTATATTGTTAAAAAGGGTTACTATATTAACCAAAAGGATCACTATGATCTGATCTGATGCACAGTAAATTTATTGTGCATCCGATGTACTTAATAGTTTGTCTTAATTTAAAAGAGTAAGGCTTGTTAATTTTGATACAATTATATATAGACTAATGTTGAATAAATCAAGAGTTTAAACCTACCTATGTAGCAAGTCATTTGGTAAGGCTTCATGATCGAAGCGCCACTCCGATTTATAGATGGCGGAGCATATCTCTAAGCAATATTTCCCGGGAGAGAAAGTTTTCTCGATGATACCATCGGCATTAATTAAAGCTTGCCGTGCAAGTGCGTTGATCTCCATGGTGTAACGAAAATGAGGATGCAACAACCTATATATTAGGTGCATTGCACTTAACTGCCGATTTGCTGCAATTATGTATGGTTCGGTGCAACAATGTGCTCTAAGCCTGAAATCAACCAACCATTGAACCCAAAAGTATAAGTATATGATTTTACTATGGTCCATTGAGAATGGACTAGCGCAACATAACTAATAATAGGAAATCAATCATGTTTTCACAAAAACTTTACAATGGTCGTCCAAAAAACGTCCACCACTACGAARGAATGTGAGCCACTAGTTTTATTTTATTTTATCTTTTTTAACAAAATATTTATTAAATCTCCTTAAATATTTCAATATTTGCTTTTGTTTTGAGGTTGCCTAATATTTATTTTTCAAATAAGGAAAGATTCATTTGCAATCAAAACTAAAGTAAATATTGATATATTTAAGGAGATTTGTTAAATATTTTATTAGAAAAAAAGATAAAATAAAAGAAAACTGGTGGCTCACATTCATGTTTTCAAGCAATTTTTGATGAGTTTCCTCTTCCTTTATTTTAATTAACTAGCCTTAGATTTGCACGCGATGCTTGCGATGCATTTTTATTTATTTATTAATACTCAAATTTAAACTGTTTAAAATATGAATCTTGATAATGAATTTTACTATTGTATAAAAAATTTAAAAAACACATTAGCATAAGGATGACAAATAAATAAATATAATCTCTATTAGAATATAGTTACAAACACAACTAGTACTCCACAACATTAGAATTAGAGAATGAAAACATAAGAGCAAAGAATTGTTTGTTAATAGAATGAATGAAAATACGACCACGTTCAAAAAAAACAACAATGTGAATATGGAATAGTATTTATACTCATTAAGGAGTGAAATTGAAATTTTATGAGATTTTTTCAAATCGCTTATCATAATAATTGATTGACTAAGGAATCGAAAGTTTAATGAGGAAGGAACAAAATCATGTTATTGACAAATTTGTATTAAAGAAATTTATTGATTGATTGAAAATTTTCAATTAAGGTAGTTTGAATTTTTGATTGATTAGGCAAATTTTAAATAATTATAAATTAGAGGAAAATAAAAGGTTTCAATTTTTTTTTTTTTATTTTTTACAAAAGCAAAATTAAGGGTAAAATTGTATTTTCATAGGGGGGACACCATGGCTCCCCCCTTGGCTTATATAATAGAGATAGGTTGCTTGCAAAAAAGTAAAAGTCAACTTTTGACCTCGCTGGACACTTGTTACTATTATTTCTTGTGGTAGTTCATTCTCAATGAACCATATTAAAATTTTCAAAATATTATTACTTGGTTAGTCATGAAAATATTACTAATATTTTTATTTTTAGAATAATAAAAGCGGGGAACCTAGAATAATAATAAATATGAAGGGGATAGACTCATAGCCTCTTGCGTTTCCAGGTTCAAGGACCCAAAGGCAAGTCGATTATACTAGCATGCAATTCCCTAACAATGATTTCTACTTGTAATAATTATTTGCAACAAAGGAGTATTATTCGTGAGATATAAAAAAAAAAATTACTTTTATGCAAATAATAAGAAAGGAGTATATACATGAAAATATTGTTACGTACGTACCAGTGGCTAATAAGTTGGTGGTAGCTAGAGTCATGAGCAAGGACATGAGCCTTTGCTAGCTTCCAAAGCCATCCTTTAGTGGCATTGTTTCTAGGCATAAACACTTCCTGATACGAATCAGGACTATCCTTTATTGGAGGTCGAGTTAACTCAATAGCAAGAGGTTTTAATGTATTATCCTCTTCATAGATGAACAATGTTCGCGATCCATATAAAAATCTCCCCGGAATTTCTGTAACACGTTTAATGTAAGGCATAAATGCATCGTGGTAATCAATTATGAACAATCTCTTCCTCTCAATTGCCTGCAATTGTAATTTATGATGATTTCTATTAATTAGAAAAAACAATCATGAAATTAATATACAAATAACATTTAATTTACTCGTATATGAGGAAAATCAACACTATTGATTGTATGGTAAATTAAACCTCATCTAGATTCATATGATGTCGTTCCAACTCTTTGTTCAGCAATTCGTTTGTCAAACCAGATTTAAGTTCGCCGGAAACCTTCTGGATATTCTTCAGCAGCTCATCCTACAAATTAGTACACATCTAATAATTAGCTAACATACATGTTTTTTATTGTTTTGTTTGTTTTTAATGGCGATACTCTACGGTGATAACAGAGGACATTAAAGATCGGATGGAGTAGTATAATCTTTCCTCCGCGCACTATTTATTATTTAGGCTTGAACAAAAAGAAGTAAGCATTTTCTAGTTTTTAATTTGTATATCATACATACCGTGACACACTTGATGCTTAAAGGATTCATCCCAGCAAGAGTTTGACGAGCAAACTCTTCATCCTTAAACCATGAAAATCCATCCCCTGCATTAAACTCAATTATATCTTATCAAAAGATTACATTAAATAATATTCCATGATTAATTTATACGAGTAAAAAGAGAGTACGAGTATTATTTTGAGGCGAAGGGGAATATATACGTTCAAATGTCTGGGGTAGCTCAAAGCGGAAAACTTTTCCAGCAGCTAAGTTTATTAGAACTAGCATATACTTGTTAATTAAACTTGTATTATACATACGCTATATACTTCAATCGCATCTCATTATTTGTTCTTGGCTTGGCTTAACTTGGTTAAAACATACAGTATAATTGCTAAGAATCTTGTTGGATTCATCTAGATATATATGTACAATTTTTTTAATATATATGCTGTCTCGGTTAATTATTATGCGCAATAAATGAATATTTTATGTCCCACAAATAATACCCCTTTGTTGCACATAATAATTATTGGAGGTAGCAAATCTCACTGGTTGAACTTATTTGTTACAAGTAGAAAACATGAAAAACAAGCGTGTTGTAGTTTATTTAAAAAGAAAACAGAAAATATATAGCAAATGAAAGTAACGATGTAGAATGGGGTAAGTAGTAATCCATAACACATATAGGGATAAAATGGCCAATATCGTTTTGATATGGTCCACAATTATTAATATGGTGTCAAAACTAAGAGTTATGATATTATAATTGTTTTTGTATTTTATCTTGTGGGACATATGATTTTTGTCAACACCATATTATTGTGTGTGAACACCATATTATTGTGTGTGAATTGAACAACATTTCTGAATAAATATTGACCAATTATCTCAACCCTGTTATGGATCTATACGCCCTCAGAATGAAGTACCTCCTCTTTGAATAAGACTTCCTGTTCTACAGCGTCTTGGGTAAGGAAATGCTTCACTACCACCCAAATCTTGTCGAACATTGCCTGGATCACCAAGGTCGTTGTAAATGTCATAGTCGTAAATTCTCTCATGTGGCAGACGTTTTTCTCTCAGTTTAGTATCCCCTCGCAAGATTTTAAGTTCATACCCCCTCAACCTCTTCAGACCACTTGGTATTTGTTTTAACAAATACGACTACATGCAACATGCATCAATGAAATTATTTCAAGATAATATCACAAAATTTTGATGAATCAACTAAGAAATTAGAAAATTTTAATATGATCCATTGAGAATGGATTACCACAAGCAATAATTGTATTTAAAGAAGAATTATAAGTATAATAATTATCTATTTTTTTTATAATTTCATAAATTAGGAATTTTCGAAATATATTTTGTTAATTTATAAAATTATTTTCTAAAATTAATAAAACAAATTAAGTACTCTGTAATTAAAATAAGTGAAGAAGTTAAAATGAAAATCATCGAACAAAAACCCTAACTTCTTCTGTAGTCGACAGAGCTATCATACCATCATCTCTTTGATGATAGTAAGTTCCCAATTCTCCTTCCTACTTCTTTATTTTTGTTAGTTTGTTCATGAATAATCCTCCTTTCGATCTATTTATGAGAGTTTTATCTCTAATTTTTGGGTTTTCCTATCTCTTTATGAGAGTTTTATCCCAATTTTTGGGTTTATCATTATCTCCTTTTGTGAGAGTTTGAAGTGTAGTTTTCTTGACTTCTCTTATGGAAAGATTAGATTATCTTTCTAGGGTTTCGGTTTCGTTTTTGTTTTTGTTTGTTGAAAAATAATGAAGATTTAGGGTTTCACAATCTTAGAAAGAATTCAGAAAATCACAAAAATACGTTCACACAAACAACTACGCATCAGCGGACGTTACGTCGAATAAATTTTTATTAAGGCTATTTTGAATCAAATCTGCGATGTAACTAGTTCTAAGGTGTTTGGTATTTTTGTTGAGAATTTTCTTTTCTCTTCCATTAATCGTAAAAAAAACAAAAAAAAAAGTGAAGAAGAAACTCCAAAAATTGCCTAAAAACATATTGATTGCCTATTATTAGTTGCGGCAGTCCATTATCAATGGACCATAGTAAAATCATTAAAATTGAAAGAGATTTATGAAAGTAAGTAGGTACTAGGTACCTTATTCGTGAAGAAGACTCTTTTTCCAGAGTCGACGTATTTTGGCTGCACCCATGAATTACAACTAATAATTTGCTGTGTCATTTGCGGGACATGTTCAAGGAGAATTTTAATGACATGCACCTCAGACACTGGTGTAACCAAGAGCTAGTACTTAGTCACCTCGCGATTGGAGGGTTTCTTACTCACAGTGGTTGGAACTCGACAATTGAGACTTTAATCAACGGGCTACCCGTTGTATGCTGGCCTTTCTTCGCGGAGCAACAGACTAACTGTTGGTTTTCTAGCAACAAGTGGGGGATCGGTATGGAGATTGACGCGAATGTGAAGAGGACCGAAGTCGAGAGGCAAGTGAGGGAATTAATGGAGGGAGACAAAGGGGAGGAGATGAAGGCAAAGGCAATGGAATGGAAAGACTTGGCTTATGAGGTCAGCAGTGGTCCGAATGGGTCTTCTTACAACAACTTGGACAAGGTGATCAAATTATTGACAACGGGGTCTTCATAATAGAAGAAGGCTGACTATTATCCACAACATACTTGAATGAAGAAACTTGTTAATTACTTAAGAAGATTATGTATGTTTTCAATAAGAAATTTATGAAGTTATTTTTTGTGTGATTTGAAATTTGGTGGCATTGAGCCATTTAGGACACCCTTAATTCACTTTGTATACAACAAATTATTGTGTTCTGTTTTTGTTTTTTATTTAATGAAATTCCAAGCTTTTTTATTCATTAATTCTCATATTTAGTTGTCTTTTTATTTCCTGGAAGATGATTATTTCATCATTTCTCAACGGAAAATTTGTTGAAAACTACCCACTTTGTCAAAACTTTAGAAATAACTACCCAATATTTAAACACTACKTCATTTGGTTTTTCGGACAGTTTTCTGACTCTCCGGCGTGTGGTCCCATTCCTCTTTCTATTTCCCTCGTTATAATTAAGCTCGATTTGCTTCATTCTCGATCAATTGAACTCCCAAAAAAATCATTTTCGCTGCATTTTTTCTTACCAGTGAACCAAATGAGGTAGTGTTTTAAAAAAATTTTGTAAAAAGTGGGTAGTTATTTTTAAAATAAAAAAATAATGGGTAATTATTTCTAAAATTTTGTACAAAGTGAGTAGTTTTGAACAAATTTTCCTTTCTCATTTTCTTGGGTTGATGTTGAATTATCACTCTATTATTTTCTTAAAGAAACAATAAATTAAGCTGGCTCACATCGTGTTATTGTAAGACATTTATCACGCCTTATTACTCCGTATTTGTTATGGTTCTACAGCAATTAATTAAGCTAGTTTCATGTTAAGTTCCAACTTTTCAGTTTTCACTCTTTATAACTTCTTTTTAACATACTCGTAAAAAAAACTTCTTTTTAACATAAATAATTTTAAATTTGATTAACTTAAATTATTAAGCTATAGATTGATAGTTTGATAATTGATAACCTACCCACCAAATTTGTCTAACGGCATACGATTAAAATATCAATCTTAGTGTTCATCTGATCTTGTTCTTCATCTCTTATATAGTTTAGCTAATTTAAATAAAATTCGAACAAAATTAAAAGACGTAATGTATCCTTAAACAACAAGAATACAATGTTTTACTAACCACCTAATAACTCAACGATTGGTAAAAATGCGGAGATAGTCGGTAACTTACGAGGTCTACTAGGTATAAACATGTACTTGTAGGTTACGTGGATTTATCACCACAACAAAAACTCAGCCTAAGTGAGCTCATTGCAAATAATAGGATAGTTTTTTTGGGTTTGAATCTTTTTAGAACACAGAATTATTAGGCTAGCTATATACTTGGTATGTTATTACAAAATAATGTCTATTATAATAATATTAAGACATCATATATCCCTCCTTAAAACACAATCAAGTAGGTGCACTATTAATATAGATTAAGAGCATATATAATTAGATAACAACCTTCAACCTTCATCTATATACGACTTATTAATAACTGAGCACCGAATTGAGGACGAAGAGTTCCTTGACTATTCGTCGGAGCATGAACATATGATGGCGAAAGCTCTAAGGAGAAGCGTTGCAAAATCATWGACAACGCCATTTTAGCCTCCATCATTGCGAAATTTGATCCGATGCATATGCGAGGCCCCCATCCGAAAGCAAAGAAACACATATTTCCTCCCGTGGCATTCGAAATTCCTTTCGAAAATCTCTCGGGGTTGAACTCTTTTGCATCCGAACCCCAGAAGGTTTCGCTATGATGAACCAAAATAGTTGGTAACAAAATATGTACACCGGCTGGTAGAACCGTGTCTCCTACCCTTATGTCTTGGCAGACTTGTCGGGCGACCGAAGGTACCGGCGCATATAGCCTGAGAACCTCATGGAGTATCATGTTCATCTGTACAAATTCAAGCACATATATATAGCATTTATAAATGATCAAATTTCTTCTGTAATACCCCGAATTTT
>SNQN01005740.1:22640-40754 GCA_008642245.1 Bassia scoparia
TTATTTTACATTTTATACAATCATTAATTAAATGACTTGAAGGAATTTGGAGAAAATAAAGGATAGATTACTTTATTAATATGTATAGATTTTGTAAAATATGCTGCAGGTATTTTAATTGAGAAAGTATGAGTTGATACACGACCATTCTATCATGTTATCGTTCTTTAAAATTATTTCCTTAAGACACTCCAAAAACAAGTCAACAACCATATCTAAATACGTCTACACTCATAATGTCATCATGATAATAGACTTAATTTAAGATCGCAAAGTGGCAAAGCAATTAGGAATTTGTATTGTTATGACTTGTGAATGGTATCCCACATTGAACAATTTAGTGTAAATAAGAGGGGTAGGAGTGTTGTGTAGTTGTATATTATCCCTCAATAAAAGTTAAGTTATTTGCGTTTTTTTTTTTTTTGGTGATTAGTTAAGTTATTTACGTTAAGTAGGTCATTTAATTTTTTCGTTCAACATTTTAAGATTTTGCTTATCATAAATGAGAAACAAAGGCAAAAAGAAAAAGAAGTTGTTTGTATTTTGATTATTTTCAGCTTTCTAAATTGTAATATATTCATGCTTCCAAAGATGTTGACTATGACTATGTTTAATTCAACTTATTTCAATACTTTAATACTTATTTAAAAAATGTCAGATTAGATAAGTAAAAATTAAATCCGATTACAAAATACTAAAAATTAAAAAAAAAATAAGTACAATAATAAGTTTAGATCAAAAAATTCATATCATATCAAAGCATATTAGAAAATTTTAATTCAGGTAAAAAAATCAATCAACTTAGAATAAATCAATCGAACCAAATATAGCCTTAATGTCTTTATTTTATTTATTTAAACATTATTTGAAGTAATTATTTTTAAAATAAAGCAATTAAATAAAAATAAAAACCGAAAAGCGCAAGTGTCAAATTAGCCCCAACTAAGTGTTCGGAATATTCAACCAAATGTCACATGAAAAGAATATCGAGCTAATGATCAATTTATATATAATGGATGCATGCTCAACACACTAGTAAAAGGTRTTTTGAGAAAGAGCTTAGAAAACAATAAAGTTGTGCAATTTGGCGGCACTTTGYCRTGAAGCGGACAATATTGTACTAGTATTTGTATGAGCTTGCATTGGCGACCCTACAAATAGTAGCTTAGCCAGGTAGTTCAATCGGGGAAGGAGGCTACTGTGGCGGTATGTGGGGGCGTCCCTCGTGTGTGCAGTGTTTCCTCGAGATTGAAGTAGTGATCTAGTGGTGCCCTAAGTCCCCGTAAGTCCTACGACATAGTTAGGTGGCGAGTTTTGTAGTGTGGGGGCTGGTAATAGATTGAGTTGATTATTCGAGGGAAGCTAGTTCATGTGTATGTGGTCCTTAGTTAGAGGGAAGGATTGTACGTTGTGAATGTTCATCCCAAGTTCTACATGAAAATAGTAATTGATTAGAGAATGAGCTATTTGTATAGTGGATACTCAATATAATAGCTCAAGGCTTTTTGAGAATGAACCCAAAAAACCAAATTTGCGAAAGTTTGGCCCAAAGCATACAATATTATACTATTGTGTGTATGAGTGGTCGTCGATGGTCTATAAGTATCAATAAGTACATATCATAATGTATCTTCTTTTTTTTCCGTTATTCTTATACTTTAATTTGAAGGTTTAATTTTCATTGATTTTTTTTAAAGTGTACTAACACTATCAGCATGGTGAGTTGCTGACTTAGTGATGAATGTGCTTGGCTCAAGCTTTTTTTTTTTTTTTTTTTTAATAAATCATAGTGTGATTTTGTCATATTCTTAATTTATTTTATCATATCCTTGGTTCAATTTTACCAATTTTAATGTGATTTTTTCATATTCTCGAGGAATCTTAGCACACATTTTGTGTGATGCATTTTCAATGCAGCTATTGCTACATTAATCATTTCTTCAAGCCCGTAACATAACTCCAAAGTTATATCTATCAATCAAGTTGATCTCCAATGAACTAACCTAACTAGAAAAAGTAGAAATCAACATTGCTTACACTAATTTTTATTTTTATTTAAAAAAAAAAAAAGACACAAAGGGGATCATGAATCAATCACGCACAAGATTACTTACCAAAAAAAAAATCAATCACAAGATTGTCTCACATTGAATACTCTCCTACTTGGCTATTGCCTACTTGCACTATACTTTAGACCATTTTGAATTATTTCAATGTGGGATTTGTCACGACAATGTTCCCCTTTAATTTCAAAGTAAAATAACACGTACACATATGTGCATTATTCATGGACTCGACATAGAGATCCTAAAATAATTCTCTTAATTAATTACGTCCGCCTTTGATCCCAGACTCAAGGTACTTGGCCTGGATTGCATTGTGTAAGAAACAAGAAATATATTTCTGATGATCATCTGTTCTTATTTTTGCAATGGTGTGATGTCATTGCTGTCGTATATGCTGTGTAAAAATTTAAACTGTCAAGTAAACTAATGCGACCTATTGACCAGAAATTCAAGAAGCTTGAATAATGATGATCCAAAATCAAAATGGCTCTTTTACTCTAATTAATAAAAGGAGCATAAATTACTAACCGTTGAAGTTGTCGAGTAAAAATTTTGATCATGACATCCATATAGCAACTATATACAACGTATCATTTCTTATATTCATGCACATAAATCTTAACCTAATCATATATATTTGGGAGTATGACTTTCAGGTTATGGGATAAAAATTCAAATTCTACTTAAATGGAAAACTTCTTTTTACGCACTTTTAAAGTTTTATCTCCTTATCCTGAACGTAAATCACTAAATCATATCTATAAATGTATGTACACCTTATAATATGGTATACCATTGCAATAAGACTACGTACTGCACTTTATTCAATCTAGATATTTTTTCGGTAACTATACATTGTTGGAAAGGATGGTCCTTAATCTAGTATTACTATGTTATTCTGTGTCTAAAGCTATGTTCAGTTCGTCTGAATTTTTATCTAAATTCTTTCTTATCTGAATTTTTCTCTTCTAATCTAATCTGAATTGAATTTTTCTGCTCTGGTCTGATCTAATCTGAAATTTTCTGATCTGAACTGATCTGATCTGAACCTTTTGTAATTGTTTTTTTGTATTTTCTGATCCGATTTGAATTTTTCTTATCTGATCTGATTTGGTTTGAATTTTTTTTATCTGGTCTGATTTGATCCGATCTGAATTTTTCTGATCTGATATGAATTCTTTTTCTTAATAAGCACTAGAATGCTTAAATAAGTTGAATTGAACATAGCCTAAGTATGTGTGTGATGTTGTTTCTAATTCAGTAGATAAACCAAGTGTAGTAAGTGTGAGTTGGAAAATATGATAAGTCAGTTGTTTATGTGTGCTAGTGTGATGTTGGGACTTGGGCCACTCAATCTTTCTATGGATTCCCCTGTTGAAGCCACCTTATATATATATATATATATATGAATGGACTTGTGGTATGCCTTCAACAAGTTAACATTGAATGAATCAATGAATGGAAGTGAGAATGAGAGAAAATGATCTGATATTGTTTAGTTGCTTACTTCATTGTATGATCTAGGCTTGTTCTTGATTTCTCAACATGGTATCAGAGCCAAGTTCCTTTCTTACTCAACTCATCTTTGTTGTTTATTTTTTTGTATGAAAGTTCATGCTAGTCTTTTGTAAACTGATGAAAATCTTTGCTGCATATTCATACCTGTTAGTGTTACTTTACAACCAAAAAAATTAAGTCTTTTCTAATTTAGTAGCTGTCTATAATGACATATTTGATATCCCTATTCAAATACTTGAATTACAACCTGAAATCATGACCACTACAACCATAGAGCACACCAGCCCTTTATATTTGCATCCTTTAGATGGAAGCAAAATTGTTGTTGTTGGAGAACTTGTGGGTGCAAGCAATTACAGACCTTGGAAAAGAGATCTTGAAATTGCTTTTGCATAAAAGAGAAAGCTGAAATTTCTCACTTGTTTAGTTGTGAGAGACAAAACTGACACAATGAAGCAAGAGGCTTGGGACACTTGTAATAGTATGATATATAATCAGTTGGATCTTGCAAAATGACTCTGAACCTATTAAGAAATCTATAAAGTACATCAAAAATACCAAAGAAATTTAAAGGATACTAGAACAAAGGTATCAAGCTCCAATTGGAGCAAGAAGGTATCATCCCAGTAAACAAATATATGAAACAAAGCAGAATGGAAAGTCTTTCACTAAATACTTTACGAAGCAACGAAGCTGAGTGTTTTGTGGGAAGAATTGGAGAGTCTAGATGACACTACCTCCAATCTCAACTATGAACCTTGTGATAAGTAAATTTCTGGATGCCTTGGAGAAAAAGCAACAAGATCAAAAACTGTTTCAATTGTTAAATGGGCTAGATGAAGCTTACAGCCTTCAAAGAAGCAATCTACTTGTAAAGTCTCCACTATCAATGGTAGATGTAGCATGTTATATATTACAATAAGAAGAGTCACAAAGAGAAATTCTGAAACCTGTTAAAGAAGAAACTGAAGGTGCAGTTATATTAAGCAAGGAAAATCAAGCACTAGTCACATGCACAGGCAGTGGAAAGACAAGACATGTCAAGGACGTACAAATATTGGACAATAATTGGGTATCCTCCTTGGTTTGAGAGAGGTGGTAGTAATAGTGAGACAAGAGGAAGAGGAAACTCTTATCAGAGAGGTGGAAGAAATGCTAGAGGTAACAGAGGAGGAAGAACKTATGCAYGGGTTGTTCAAGCTCATAAGGAGAAAGAGGCTAGTTCATCTAGTACTYTAAGTACTAGAGTAACATAACTCAACAACAACAAGAGCAAATTRTAAAACTGTTGCCCATGCCATCAACAAAGTCAYGCAAAGGAGATTCAGATGATGAAATGTTTGAAGTGAACTATGCTCAAGTGATTAAATGTCACAATYCTYTAGAAGAGGCATGCAGAAGCTGGATTATAGATTRTGGAGCAACCAACCACATGATAATTGACCAAATACAACTGTAAGACATGAGAGTCATGAAGAATGGTCCTAGAATAAGTCTACCAACTAGAAAACTACATGCATCACACATAAAGGTACAGTGAACTTGAAGAACATGTTAAGCTGGAAGATTTTCTAGCTACTTGTTCCAAAGTTCAGGCATAACCTATTATCTTTTCAAAGATTGGTGAGAGATAGTGAATACAAGGTGAAATTTTATCCTACCTATTGTGTTATATTAGACAGGACCAATAAAGATGTGATAGGAGTAGGAAAGGCATCACAAGGCCTCCTGTACTATCTAGTAGACAAGAGCTTGGAGAAAATAGCAAAAGAAGTGAGTAGAAGTGTGAGTAGAAATTGCACCAACTCCAGTGTAATTAAGTAATGATTCCCTCAAAAATTGTGCTCTCCGAAATCATCAAAAGACCTTCTGTGGCATGGCTTGGACATGCACCCATGTCCAGGATCAGGAAGATACCAGAATTGAGCGCTTTAATTTGAATTAGAACACAACAGAAGTCTACATAAGTCTGCATCACATGCCCTAGGGCAAAAATGACAAAAGTGCAGTATTAAAGGAGCATGTCCAGAGCCAAGGAGACATTTAACAAGATACATCTAGATATCTAGGCTCCTTACAAGGAAATGACAAGAAATTACTGTAAGTACTTCATGACCATTGTAGATGACTATTCAAGATAGTCATAGAGGTTCATTTGTTGAAACAAAAATCAAAAGCACATGAGGCAATCGAGAACTTTCTCAAAATGGCAAGAACATAATATGGGAAGTAAGAAATAAAAGGTAATAAGATCTAACAATTCTTTTGAGTTTGATGATAAATAGTGCAAACCTTTATTTGCTGACCTTGGAATTGTGCACCAGACCACAAGTGTGGACAGACCTCAACAAAATGACAGAGTAGAAAGGAAGCATATGAATATATTGGAAATGGCCAGATCACTAAGGTTTCAGGCAGGGTTAGCTCTCAAATTCTAAAAGATTGTGTGCAAGCTGCAGTGCATGTTACAAACAGGCTGGCTACACCATTGCTAAATGGCCAAAGCCCTTATGAGGTAATGCATAACAAGAAACCCAACTATTCTGCTATGAAAACTTTTGGTTGCTTAGCTATGACTTAGAATCCTAGTAGAGTGAAAGATAAGTTTGATGAAAAGGGAGTCTTATGTGTGTATCTAGGTAATGCACAAAACTAAAAGGGATGTAAAATCTTGAATCTGAATACAAATGGTGTATTTGTGAGTGAGGATGTGAGATTCTACGAGGGAATTTATCCTTTTAAGCTTAAGCATGAGTCTAGAATCATTGAAAATGAGGCTAGTGAAGTGCAAAATCACAACCCTGTATATTACGATGAGGATACTCACACAGATGCACAGGAACAAGAATGTCATGTAGGGGATCGGATGATGATAGAACACAGCCTGAAAGTGAGGAAACAATTAAGGTAACAAAAGAGAATTCTAATAGTGATGAAGCACGCCATCAAATGTGAGGAGATGAGCTAGGGAACACAAGAAACTTAGTTGGTTATAGGACTATAAGACATATGCAACTAGCATGCTAGACACACCTACAAAAATCAATGTTGTCAAAAAAATTGTTGTTAGCCCTTAGTTCTCATGTTTCCTAGCCAAATGTATCGAAGAAACTGAGCCTAGTCAATTTAAGGCTGCTGTTACACAAAAGAAATGGGTCCAAGCTATGAATGAGGAGTTAGAGGCACTAGAAGAAAACAATACATGGAAATTACCACCTTACCTCCAAGAAAACATGCTATTGGGTGTAAGTGGTTGTAGAAGCTGAAATACAAAYCTYATGCATYGGACCCRAGAAAGARATAAGGCAAGGCTTGTAGTTTAAGGTAACAAGCAGAAATATGGGATAGATTATGATGAAACATTTGCCCTAGTTGCAAAAATGGTAACTGTCAGATCTRTATTATCAATTGCAATTATTGAAAATTGGTTTGTGGATCAAATGGATGTTAAGAATACATTTCTTCATGGTGATTTGCAGGAAAATGTCTACATGAAGCTACCACCTAGATATGAAGGCATTGGACACAAAATCCAAGTTCAATCTAAGGGGGAAATGTGTCATAGTTAGGGCCCCATTGGCAGGTAACAAAGTTTGCAAACTCAACAAGTACTCCTTGTATGTATAGCTGAAACAAGCTCCCAGACAATGGTACCAGAAACTTAATTCACCCTTACAGGAGTGTGGATTTACGTAGTCCAAATCTGATTACTTCCTCTTTATCAAGCACAAGAACTAGCATACCACTGTAATTCTGATCTATGTGGATGATATGCTTATAACAGGGTCCAGTACAGAACAAATCAAACAAGTGAAATTGTTTATATCATCCAAATTTCACATGAAGTACATGGAAGCTCTCAGGTACTTTTTGGGGGGATTGAAATTGACATATCTTCTCAAGGGATTTTTCTATCTCTAAGGAAGTATACTCATGATTTGATTAAAGAATATGGCATAAATGAAGAAATGCAAGAAACAACACCTGCCCCTTGACTCTCACTTGAAGTTCACAACAGATCTTGGTGAGCCCTTAGAATACCCTAGAGAGTATCAAATACTCATTGGAAAGCTCATTTATCTCACTATAACCAGACCTGACATCAGCTATTCTGTTCATCTCTTGAGCAAATTCATGCACAATCCAACAAGCATTCACTTCTCTGCTCTCAAGGGTACTCAGGTACCTATCAGGTACAAAATGTCAAGGTATTCTGCTAGCAGCTATGTCCAGTGTAAAGTTGACTACCTACTGTGATAGTGACTGGACAGGATGTCCTAACACAAGGAGATCTACTTCAAGCTAGTGTCTTCTTTTGGGTAATTCTCCTATCTCATGGAAATCAATAGGATAATCTATAGTTGCTAGGAGCAGTGTAGAAGTAGAATACAAGTCTTTAGCTTTCACTATGTGTATGTGAAGTCTTATGGATGAGGAAATTGCTCAAAGACTTGGGCATGAAACAACTTTACCCTAGTGTAATATTTTGTGACAACCAAGCTGCCCTAACTATCTCTAGTAATCCTGTGCACCATGAGAAGACAAATTACATTGAAATTGACTATCATTTTGTCAGGGATCGAGTCTAGAATGAGATTGTGCCCACTTATGTTCCATCCTCTCAGCAGTTAGCAGACATCTTTACAAAGATTCTTCCCGTGTCTCGATTAGCATCAACTTCTTTTACACAAGTTGGGAGTTGTGCAACCCTCTTCACTCTCAACTTGAGGGGGAGTGTTGGAAAGGATGGTCCTTAATCTAGTATTACTATGTTATTATGTGTCTAAGTGTATGTGATGTGGTTTCTAATTCAATAGATAAACCAAGTGTAGTAGGTAAAGTGTGAGTAGGTAAAATGTGATGGGTCAGCTGTTTATGTGTGCTGGTGTGATGTTGGGCCCTGAGCCACTCTATCTTTCTATGGATTCCCCTCTTGAGCCGCCTTATATATGGTTGTGGTGTGCCTTGAGCAAGTTAACATTTTATGAATGAATGAATGAATGAATGAATGAATAAAAGTGAGAATGAGAGAAAACACTCTGATATATGTTGTTCTGTTGGTGCTTACTTCATTGTATGATCTATGCTTTTTCTTGATTTCTCAACATACATATATATAGTTAATTATACGATAATGACATGCAGGTATATAATTACAAAATTATAGATATATAATCACATAAATCGTATAGGATATAGTTATTCAATACCCAAGGAACCATGCCAAGTTATGCAATTATGTATGATGTTTTTTTAAGAGAGGCACAGGGGCGAGGATGAGAATCGATCTTAGGATCTCTTGAAACCGGGAGGGAAGTTATAACCATTATTGGAGCTGTCACTCACTCTCAATAATATATGATCTATGATTGTAATAAAACTAAACTTTATTTCAACTACATATATTATTTTTTGTTATTCATACATATATATTACTCGTACAAATTAGATAACTAAYCTAGTTGGCAATTTGAGTTGGGTTGGCATTCACTTCGTATCAACTATTGAACTATATGRACGCATTGTATACATTTAATTAGATGCGATGCAATATTATGTTTGCACCAAATTGGGGACGAAGGGATCCACCACTAGTCGTAGGGGCATGAACATATGATGGTGAGAGTTGTAACGAAAAACGTTGCAAGATCATTGACAGCGCCATTTTAACCTGCATCATCGCAAAATTCGATCCAATGCATATTCGAGGCCCCCAACTGAATGCAAAGAAACACATGTTWCCTCCMGAAGCCTTCAATAGACCTTGAGAAAATCTTTCTGGGTTGAATTCCTTTGCATCATCARCCCATAATCTTTCATTGTGGTGTACCATTATAAGTGGTAATTGAACTTGTACTCCTGCTGGCAGAATTGCATCTCCTACTTCCATTTCCTTGCAGACTTTTCGCCTTAGGGAAGCTACTGGTGGGTATAGTCGTAGAACCTCGTGAAGTACCATGTTRACCTGAAACGATTATCATTGCACAATCATAAGTATATACTATATGATAATTAAGTGGCTAATTTCATTGGAATTATATTAAGTTCTCATCATTGTGTAATAAAGTAGTTTATGGATYATACACGACATCTTGGGTTCAATTCATGAATGTTTGGTAGAATTAGATTATTAGTTTCACAAACAAGTTTCACATAAAACAGAATACAATATGAGGTGACTTCAACCCCACCTTGGATCCTAGTGGTCAAAGTTTCGAATTCTCATATCCCTTTCTCGTTGTAAATGTACCCAACCCTTGTACCTCGATCATTTGCATTTAAAAAAAATAGAGAATACATAATATATTGGTAAATTTTTCTTTAATTTATTTTCAATATTTGTTGAATAATATCATTTCAAATAAATTGAAAATAACAAATTTATTATTTTGTGCCTTCCAAAACAAGCTAAAATAAGTTGAAAGAAGTGTACGAGGTTTTCACTTCTGACATATAGACTTGTGGAGTACTTTCTCCAACATTAGAAAATTAAAAAGAAATTTGCAAACGTAACTAGGGTGAGTTATGTGTGTAGTCCATGACTTGCTTATCATTGAGTCATTGTGTGTAGGAAGGAATCCATGTCATTGTCGTTGATAATTAAGGTGAGTTGTTAATGTTGTACACTTATATAGTTTAGGACTGAARCAATTAATTGTTGGTGTAGTGGTAATTGAGACTACTTTTGGTAGTAATGGTAGGGAGAACTTGGGTTCGATCCCCATAAAAACAATTGGGAGGGGATTGGAACCTAATTAGCCAGAACTGATCCTCGAATCCGGATTAGTCCAAAAAGGTGAATCGAGTGGTAAAAAAAAATATATAGTTTAGGAATGAAATAGAAATTATGGTAACATTAATATTTTTGGACCCTTAAATAAGAATAAAATTTGAAAGTCCTTTGAAGTGTGATCACAAAAAACATAGTACCTTTTTAAGTTGATTCAAGCCATCATTATCAGGCGTGTTATGGCCAAATGTGGCGAGTATTTCATCTCGAGCTTGGTCTTGCCAATTTTGGTGCTTGCTCAACATAATAAGAGTCCAAACCAACATAGTTGAAGTGGTTTCTTGACCAGCAATGTAGAACATTTTGCACTCTTCAATCACCTCTTGCAAACTCAACTTAAAGTGGTGTTGATTATCTAGTGTGCTTCCTTCTACGTTTGATTTCAACAGTGTACCCAACAAGTCGTCTTTCGCCGGTTCTCCGGCCTCCATTGCCTTCTGCCTCCTTAAGATCATGTCCTTTAACAAG
The DNA here is from genome assembly GCA_008642245.1 of Bassia scoparia. Taxonomy (NCBI): domain Eukaryota; kingdom Viridiplantae; phylum Streptophyta; class Magnoliopsida; order Caryophyllales; family Amaranthaceae; genus Bassia; species Bassia scoparia. The sequence continues at coordinate 33,483 of SNQN01005740.1, forward strand.
GACTCCATTTCGTTGAGGATCTTTGCTTCTCTTCTGTTTGTTTTAGTAGGAAGGTACCTATACGCCGGGAGGCCAGGAAAATTTTAACCATTAGAATGTCGTCTTAGGATAGAAAAAACTGTTAATAGATTATCTCGATCAATCAAAAGATTAAGTTGATCGTTGAGGTTCAAGAATATGTTATATATATACTCTATCACTTCCTCTCACATGAAATTCCACTTACAAGCTAAGGGGAGGGAGGAGAGTTTTAAACTCATGACCCTTATGCAGAGTCACAATGACTTTGATACCAGATTAATAGATTATCACAATTAAAAACTTAAGCATGGTTGACGACATAAATATGGTATTTATTCGAACAAAAATAATAACAACCTTACCTAATACAATTTGGCAATTTGCTAATAGAACATCTCAACCAAAAAATTTAAGTGTTTATTGAACTTTGAAGCACATGAATATAGTTTATACTCAAAACTCATTTTTTCATGTGAAAATTCCAAGAATATTACTATTGCTAGAATATTACTAACCAAAAATTTAACACCGTTGTGCAACTCTTTATGCAATTTTATTTGCTATTGTAAGTTCCAAGCTATGTTCAGTTCCTTTGAATTAATCTGATTTGAATTTTCTTTTATTTTGAACTTTTTTAATCTGATCTGATCTGAAATTATATAATATGCTCTAATTTGAACTGAATTTTTTAATGTGAAATGAACTTTATATTTTTTTTGTTTTTAGTATTTTCATATCTGATTTGATTTTTACTTGTTTGATCTGATCTGAATTTTTTTATCTGATCTGAACTTTTCTTTTAATAAATAATAAAATACTTAAATAAGTTGAATTGAAATGAACATAACCTATATACTTAGCATCAACAGGTTATTGACTTATTTCATTATGGTTCATTGAGATGTTTTTGACTTCATATACTTGTTAGCTACGACATTATATACATGAGATAAACTTCTTTGGGATTCTTATTAGTTGAACATATAATATTAATGGTGAACAAAAATTTTCGGCAAATTTTCTTTTCAGTTTTTTTTCAACTATATTAATTGTGAAGACATTTAATAATTTTTTTTTTATTTTTAAAAATTAAAATATACTCCCTCGGTTTTTTGATAGATGTTTCATATCAAATTAGCACGGTGTTTAAGAGTTTATTGAGTTAGATAATATAATTGAGTAAGTTAGGTAAAGAGTGAATATGTCAGTGATTTTTTTGGGAAAGAGTAATTTTGGGTGAATAYATTGGGTAAAGTAATGAAAGTTGACTTTAATTAGAAATGTGTAATTCATTAATGTTTGAATAATTAAAGTAGGTAAAAATAATAAAGTTAATTTTAGATTGGTTTGGAACAACTATTTGAAAACACCCAAAATGGAAACTGGAACAATTAAAAAAACGGAGGAAGTACTGATTTATTTTATTTTTAAATATATCAAAGTTATACCAAAACATTTGAAGTACCATAGAATATTTGAAAGTATTCATAGAACAAATATTCCTACCAAAAATCATGTACTACGTAGTTGATACAGAGCAAAAGTACCATAGAACATTTGAATGTAGTTCATATTTAAAACAATTATAAAAGGTAAACATGTATGTATATTTGAAAGTAGTTCATAGAACAGACACTACTACCAAGTATCATGCATAGAACAATACATTTACACATCGTAAGTAAGAAATCTTAAAATAGGTCATAGAATAATTATTCCTATCAAAAAACAAGTAAACATTTTCAAAAAACATTATCAAAATACCATAGAACATTAAAAAAAATAGCATAGAACAAATGTTTAAATAGAACAAGTGTTCTAATATAAAACACGCACACAGCTACCYAACTCTTACACGGAGTTACACCAAAGTAGAACACATACATTACCATAGACCACGTATAGTGCATAGAACAGAAACATCTAAATAGAACAAATATTTATTACCAAATAACATGAATGTTCAAACTACCATAGAGTACTTGAACAACCGTCAAAGACCAAGCACTCTACCATAGAACATGCGTACATTTGTTTGTTTTTTTTTTTTTTACACAATAAGGTGCACGTAGTGATGGCAATGGACCGGATCCGGGCAGGGTCCTCTAGGATCCAGATCCGGATTCGTTTTTTAGGGTAGGGTTCAGATCCTACCCGGATCCATCAGGGTCTTAATTTTTAGGACCCGGATCCAGATCCGTCTGGATCCTACGGATCTGAATCCTAAATGGATCCTAAATGGATCTTTTCTTAATTTTTTTATTTCAAATGAAAAATAACAAATATTGAACCAAATTTCAATTAAAAATCCTAAAACAACATATATCTTCCTTACATCTCCTATTATTCATGAGTTTACAAGCAATCATACATGATTAAATATTTAAGTCATTTAACGTACGAGAAAAACAAAGTTTCAAAGACAAATATACTTTGATTTAGAGTATAATTAGTTTTGAGTCAAAGTATTAAAATAATGGATTAGTACATTCTTCAATAGTATTACTATTATCCAACATATTTTATATTATTTTTTAAAAAAAATGGGTAAACGGATCCCGGACAGGATCCTAGAGGAAGACCCGATCCATATCCGTTTTTAAAAGTAGAATCCATATCCTACCCGGATCCATCAGGGTCCTAAATTTTAGGATCCAAATCCGTCAAAAATGGATCTGGATCCTCGGATCCGGGCAGGGTCCTTTACCCACTGCCATCTCTAGGTACACGGGTAGAACCTTACACAAATCCTATCTGATCTCAAAAACTGTGCAGTGGCGGGCAAGGGATAATACTCTGGCATAATGCCGGGGGTAAGGTTCGACCCCGGGATATGCTCAGGGAAGGTGGGAAGCTTACCACCAAGCTATCACCCACTTCCTCATAGAACATGCGTACATGCATTGTGATAGAACATTATAAAAATTTGACCMTGTTTAAATAATGCAATGTCATAAATAGGAAATTTGACCTATTATTTTTCATTCCACCATTAAGGACCTCCTTTATGTTTTTAGGGTGAACTTTAACTAATGTATGGTTAAGATGGGTTTTTGAGTTAAAATAAACATATAAATAAATAAATAAATAAATAAATAAATAAATAAATGAACTTGATCAAATTTTTGAAAGTAAGAAAATAGAGATAAGATAAAAATGACTAACTTTATCCTCTTTCATTTATCCCCTAGAGTTGGGTGAGGATAGATGATTTAGGTGAGGAAAGATAAAAAGGATCGAATGAAAGTGTATTTGAAATTAGTGATGAAGGTGTGTTTGATGTGAGGTTGATCATTCAAATTGGAAAAATTGAGGTGTGTGTTTAGTTTTGGTATTGAATTCACAAACTAGCTAAACACCATCCAAACTTCAATAATTTACTTGCATTAGGTTGAAAAAAAAATTGATGAAAGATTTAGAGGTTGTAAAGAAATACTTTGAGTTTATTGTTTTATTTTTTTACAATATTTTAACATTATTTATGTTACTTATATAAATTAAAAAATTTAGTCATTAAAGAAGTATATGAGTTAAAGGTGAGTCAAATGTTGGTTCACTTGCTTGAAAATTAACCCTAGGTCCTTATTGGTGAAAGAAAAGTAATATATAGGTCCCAAAGGTGGAAATGAATAAAGTTTAAGTCGTTCTTGTTGACTTAACTCGTGTTTTATGTCATTAACTTAATATTTCTTGGGACAATTATACCCTGGTGCAAAAATCAAGACGTGAGTTATACGTATCATATACTAATAACCCATTATGATCAAGACGTGAGTTATACGTATCATATATTGTAAGAGAAGTTTTATATTTGAATTAACTTATTAAAGAAGTTTTAACAATTTGCAACAAGTATGATACCTTGATCCAGGAATATAAACCGATCGCATCGCTCGGACAGTGATGGAGATGTGTTCTCTAAGAAGCTCAAACACCCTCTTACCGTCTCGAAAACTACTACCAAATGCTGCTCGAGAGATTACATCCGCTGAAAAATCATGTAGGAATGACCATATTTCTACCTCACTTGATCCTGTTTTTGATGTCATTTTCTCCCATTCTTCCATTAATTCTTTGCAACTCGCTTCAAATGCTGGTATCATATGCTGAAACCATCCCGAAAATTCAATTAGATAAGGAGTACTTGATCAAATTTGATAAAATATATTAAATAATGGTGATGGTTGTTTTAATTTTGGACTTGTAAGTGCGTGGTGGTTGATGGTGATGTCATGCTTCGGGAGGTTCGGTCAACTTCGGTAGGTAGTGGACTAGTGGTTGTGGAGGTATTAACGGTCACGGTGAGATGAGTTAGGGGTAGTGGGAATTTGGGTGGACCTTAACCATCGGTTTAAAATTTCAGTTGAGCAGTCTTTTGACGTTAATCAAACACATTAATAAAGAACATTCAAATGAACAATATGCACATTTCGTTAGAATACGGACCAAAAACTTAAGATATGATCAAATTATAAGAAGAAGAATACTTAAGAGTTAAGATGGAATTTGAACGAACGAACCTTTAATTTATCAACATGAAAAGCAGGATTAAGCAACTTTCTATGTTGAGCCCATTTTTGGCCTTCTAACCTTGACAAACCATTAGTAAGTCTTTTACTCAGTGGATGTGACATTGACTTCTGAAAATCATAATTTTTCATCAATATTTTTCTTATTTCTTCAGGGTTTGTTATCATAACAGTTGGTGTTGGTCCATCCCAAATGTAACATTTTTCACCTACATGCACATCAAATTGATCAAAATTGTCACTTTTAACACGAGTTACGTATTTTATGATATATAAAATATGTTAGCAATTCATATAACAATGAGGAACAAATCTTTATAACTAGTAAACATAATGTATATATCATTAAACTTAACTGAAATTTTATCTCAAAATGGAGGAATTTGGGAACATACCATACTTCTTGATAGCTTGATGATGAAAAGGGAAGATCCGATGGATAAAATCATTGGAAAATTGTTCCATAGGCTTCGAGTTGGATAATTTTGCCATTTCTACTATTTCTTTGGTGTCACCATGCAAAACCTTGTAAGAGTGACCCTTAAAACCTTGTTTTACKAATCGTTTTTCTAATATTTTTGGCTTCAACCATAACCAATTTAGTGTTTTCCATACCCATGTAATTACGATAATACATACCAATGAAGTTCCAACTTTGTATACAGTTACTTCCATTAAATACTAAAATAAACTCGCGTGCAAATGGGCTCCGTGTTGGCTTGAATTAGAAGCCACACAATTTGGTTAAAATGTGGCCTGCCACATATGAATGTTTAATTAACAAATATTATTTTATAACTATCTTCATCGTTTTATAATGAAGTTTATAAGCATTGTTCTATAGATGAATACTATTGTTTTATAAACTACCAATATTGTTTCTTTCCAGGAAAAAAACTACAAATATATTTCTATAAATTTAAAGGATTGTCGCTCCATGGATTGTCAATAATATTGTTTTATTGTCTATTCTCAATTGTTTTTATAGATTCTCAATTTGGCACTATTAAAAAATTACGATTTTTTCAATAACAAAAAATAGTAAGGAATTTTTTCCTTAGTAGATTAGTATATAAAATTCATAATATTAAAAATATTTATCAAGCTAATTTTAATCCATGTTCCTATTTTGCAAAAAACTTACGTTTTTGATTGAATACTTACATAAAAGCAAAATTAAAATACGGAAGTAACATATTGAAATGAAAAATTACAATTTATTTGATACTAAAAACAAGTTCTACAATTATTACAAGTGTGTTGAAGTAATATTTAAGGTAAAAAATTTAAAATCAAATCTATGTAATCAACTTTTTGTTTTATTGTTTTTAAGGTATAGTATTATGTATTATAATGTGGGGTTACATAAAATTGTCATACAAAACTATTGTATGATAGACTTATTGAACAATTAGGCCTGGTTATGATAATGTCGGGCCAAATTTAAAGATTCTTAACAAAGTTGCAATTTACAGGGTTATTATACAATCTTTATTTGACAGCATCCTCATACAACAGAAAAATGATTGTTTGATATTGATATTAGTAATTATATCATTTGTTTGTATTTCGAATCTACTTGATTTTTTGCTATTGTTTTTGTAGTGAATTCCATTTAGTTCATGTTCGTAAGGCAAAAAAAAGTCATGTTCGTAAATAATAAAATACACTAATAATAGTTAGTGTTACAAAGTAGAAAAGTATGATTTAATTAGGCGTCTTGATCAGCTGCAACTAATCAAGATTGACTTGACCTTTTCTGGCCCCTACTCGCAAAGGGCATGCTTGACATATTTGATCCAATTGCTAGCAACCGACCCTAACATGTCCCGATTTGCCCAATAAATATTTCCTTAGTGGATCAATTAACCAAATGTGAGAAACTTGGTTTCTCCGTAAGATTCGAATATTATCTTTTGGAATGTAATAATGGGTTAGACCCATTAACTTTTTTTAGATTTTTAATTGATTTTTTTGTTTTTTATGTATTTCATTTCCTAAATTATTTCTTATTTTTTATTTGAATTTTTTATTATTCACCAATTATTATTTATTGATTTGTGATGTCCTCCATTGATGTCCAAATTCTTTAAAATTATATGATTAATGTTCAAATCGTTATAAGTATTTAATTAATAATGTCTAGATTCATTTCATTTTGAAAGATTGATATTAATTGGAAATTATTTTAAATTTTGCACATTTTAGGAAAAAGAATGTTAATTATTCATTGATAAAAAACAATTAATTTTGGTTGATGAGAAATTGATGGCTATTTGTTCAAATTTTTTATATAGATTTATATTTATTTTGACTTAGAATTGTGTGATTTTTTTAAAAAAAAACTATATGTAATTAGTAAGGGTATGAATTGTAATTTAATAGGGGGACACCATTGCTCCCCCTTCCCTATATTATAGAGATAAAATCCAATTTGCCAACTATATTTATAAGGTTCATGAATAACTCAATGATTGATTATGTTTTGAAGTTTCAAAATAGTCAGCAATTTCATTGCTACGAGTGACGTCAGCAAATTCTTCTCATGAAGATTAAAGCTAAGAAATGTCAATATTCAAGACTTTTAAAACATACCAAGCCATATAAACATAATTCTTCCTCGTGCTATTAACTCTCTGATCTCCCACTCTATCTCTAATTTTCAACATCAAACACAATATAAGTAATTACTTTTTTTTCTTTTTAATATTGTAGATCAAAA